>JAMKPZ010002450.1:0-101255 GCA_024699675.1 Amphibolis antarctica
GGCCGATGAAGTGCTTTTTCTTTCTTAACAATTTATCGGATTCTCGCGTAGATTCTTTACATAGCCGAGTGGTGGAGTTGTAAAGGATTGAATATTGATATTAGATCATTTTGAGGATTATATTTGTAGATTTACTGCTGTTTAGTGAGCAGATAGAACTGATGTATTATTTGCTGTCGTACTAGTTAGCATAATTGGTTCCATCAGGCATGCTAACTGTAAACTTCTTTGAAATTTCTTTTCTGTGTGATTTCATGGAGAAATTTTTGCAGTAAATTCACTCAAAATAGGGTACAGGGTAGGACCAACATCAACCCATCTAACGTGGCTCAGTCACAACGTAGTCATGACACAAGCATGTGACAATCGTTATACAGTCGCGACACATTTGGTATTCAATTCAATGACCGTGTTACAAATGTATCATGATGATGCCACAAATATGTCATGACTACGTGACTTTGTCACAATGCTGGGTGGGTCAATTTCGGAGTTCATTTACCTTTTCTGCTTAGAATACCCGATTTTGTGGAGACAATGCAGGTTGTTGACCTGTACACATGATCATCTTGGCCTGCATTCCATTTCTTTTTCTTTTTTCTTTCATGTTCTATATCAAACATTATTATGACACACAATTCTTTTCTTTTCATCCGATTTTAGTAGAAAATTGTTCCAATGCATCACCCACGTTTCAGCCAGTCTGTAGGAACGGACTGAAATTTCTACTGGTCATTTTAATATGCTTTTATCCTTACAATGAACATTTCTTTTCAAGATTTTATCTTAGGTTTTATGTGGTAGATGCTGATGGTTTTTGTTTCTTATTGCAGTATAACCCTGATGACTCTGTTAAACTATGGGTGAACAAGGTTGGCCCATATAACAACCCACAAGAAACCTATAACTACTACAGTCTTCCATTTTGCCAGCCACGTGAGAACCCTGTTCATAAATGGGGTGGTCTTGGAGAGGTTTTGGGTGGAAATGAACTAATTGACAGCGAGCTTGAAATTAAATATCAGAGTATAACTTTGTCTTTTACATATATTATTACCAGGAATTTTGATCTAATGCAATTATATAATGCATATTAATATGAAACACAACCTATCTAGATGGGCTTTACTTTGACAGGACCTGTTGAAAAGAGATCCATTTGTTCAATTAAGCTTGATGAACCAAAAGTTGCACAATTCAAAGATGCAGTTGTGAGCTCATATTGGTTTGAATTTTTCATGGGTATGCTCTTAACTCGAAGTTTCTGTAATTTATATATTTAGTGTCATTTATGCTTATCTCTTTTTTGTGCCTTCCCCTTTCAATTGCTGACTATATACTTTTTCCCTTTTTGGTATATCTGGCGATGTCTTCAGATTATCTTCCATTGTGGGGTATGTTTTTTTGTAATTATTTGCCTCATTTATTTTCATTCATAATTTTAATTTGAATATTTTTACTTCCATCATTAAACTATTATTGACTCATGGCCAGGGTTTGTTGGTGAGGTGAGGTTGGACAAAAATAATGATAATAGACATTTCTTTTTACTCACAAGGATATTGTTATTAAATACAATGGAGATCAGGTTCCTGAATTTGCAATTTCTATGAAAATGCTTTATGCTTAAATGCAATTCCTTTCATGTATTCATATCCTTGTTTTTTTAATCACAGATTATACATGTCAATCTTACACAAGAGGGCCCTAAACTTTTAGAAGTTGGAAGAACAATAGACATGACATACTCTGTTCGATGGATCAAAACAAATATCACATTTGCACGTCGTTTTGATGTTTATTTGGACTACCCTTTCTTTGAGCACCAGGTGAACATTAGATTTGTTCTTGTATTCTTATCTTTTATTTATGCAGCTACCTTTTCTTATTAGAAAAATTTTATGGTAGGTTATTTAGAAGCTTGTTGTGTTGGATGTTAGAAAGAAAGGGAATATTCATTGGCTATATTGGTAACTTTGAAGAGATACAATAATAACAACAATAATCTAAGCCATAATCCTACTATGTGGGATTAACCATGTGAATCCTTTTCTTCCATGTATTTCTATTTATGGTTAACTTTTCAGTTAAGTTACATAAATTTATATATTTTCTTACAATTCCTAACTAAGGAATTTTAGTTCTTCCTTTACTTATTTTAGTTTCTTCTGCACTAATTAACTCTCTTATCTAAATTTATACATTCTTTGATCTCTTAAGGATATGACTAAGCCAAATAAGCTGATTTTTCTTTATCTTATCTTCAATCAGTGCAATTCCTACTGTATTTCTAATAAAATTGTTTTTTAGCTATTCTTTTATAGTATTTCCACTCATCCATCTAACAATTTGTGTTTTAGTAACATTGATTTTTGCATATGGTTATGTTTTATAACTCAACATTCTGAGGCATAAAGTATAGCTAGGTGAATAGTAGTTTTATAAAATTTTATTTTTAATTTTAAGGGTAACCTCCTATCACATAATAATCCAAAAGCAATTTTCCACTTCATTCATTTTATTTTAGTCCTATGAATAACATTCTCTGTAATTTTATCATTACTACTTATTAAATATTTAGAAGTTTTACTTTTATGGTTCTCATAATTATCTAAGTGTATGCCTTCCTCATTATTCCTATTTTCGTTAAATCAACATTTCATATAGTTAATTTTTGGCCCACTCAATCTAAATCTTTTGGATTTTAAAGTATATTTTTATAGTTATAATTTAGAACTAATTATTGACTTATTTTTATCAACTAAAATTATGTCATCAACAAAAAGTATACACTAGGGTATTTCTTCTTAAATTTCCTTGGTTATTTCATTCACAACCAAGATAAATAGATATGGTCTAAGAGAGAACCCTTGGTGTAAATCTATTTCTGTTGAAACTTTTTTAGTTTGGTGTAAATCTATTTCTGTTGAAACTTTTTTAGTTTTTCCTATTATAGTTTTAACACTAGCAATTACTCTATCATATATGTCCTGTATAATATGAATATATCCTATGGGTGCTTATTTTCTTTGTAAAATTCATTACAATAGGTTTTCAGGTACTCCATCACAAGCTTTTTCTAAATTAATAAGAACTAAATGGAGGTCCTTTTTCTCAACTCTAAAATTTTCTATTAGTTATCTAAGTAAATGAATAGTTTCAATTATTAACTTATTCAATATAAACCCACATTGATTTTCTATGATTTTAGTTATATGCCTTAATCTTTGCTCAATTACCTTTTTTCATAATTTCATTGAAGGTGTGTATGATAAAATAGTAACTAGTATTAAAGCTATAGAAAGAGAAATTATTTACAATAAACATAATCCTAATGCTAGGGATGAACTCTAAGTCCTTACATTTTGGCCTAGCTTATGGATGAAATAACTAAAGAAATTATAAGAGAAATATCTTGGTGTATGTTATTTATTGATGATATAATTTTTGTTGATGAAAATAAGAGAGATCAGTTTCAAATTAGAATTATGAATAGAAATTTTAAAATCTAAAGGATTTGGACCAAGTAGGTTAAAGTGTGGATGCGAGGAATGTGGAATTAACAATGATAGCAAGAATGATAAAACTCAATGCACAAGGCTCCCACCAATGTAGGGTCCAAGAAGGTTTCAATTACCTTGATATCTCGGTGGTAAGACATCAGTTGTCTACATTGATGATCATGGGTTCAATACTTGGTAAATGAAGAAGAACAAGGTCCCAATTGTGCAATCTTACCCTTGTAAATATAGATACCATTTCCTAGGATCTAAACATGTAACTTTTAGGTCCCAATAGAGAAACTTTACCAATGCACAAAGACTCACCCACTAATGATAGATACAATGATAAAAACATAAAATTGGATGATTATGAGACCCTTAATTATTTTTTTAAAACATTTAGGATATATAATCAGTGCTCTAAAAAACAGAGAAGCAGTCATTTAATATTTTTTGTTGAATCTATATAATGTTTGTTTTTCATTTTTTGGAACGTTGTATAAAATATGCAACAATGGAAAGTTTACCAAAGATGCTATTCATTGAGTTAAAGCAGTTCAAATGAAATAGAGAAATGCATCTAGAGTGTTATATTGTTCCCAACATTTAAAGAAAAGTTATACAAGATATCTATTTTATTAGCTATGGTATGTGGCACAAAGTGTTAAACTGTCAAACATGAACATCTGTCAAAAGTTAATGTAACAAAGATATGAATATTATTATAGATGAGTGGTAATACCGCATGAGATATAATAATGGTTTCTTAGAGTTTCACCAACTTTCACCAGTTAAGGATACATAAAAGAATATCATTTTAAATTTGGTTATGTCTATATAAGGCCTACAGATACACCTATAAGTAAAGGAAAATTGATCAACCAAGGTGAAACTAAATGAAGATCAAAACTTTCTTGGTTAAAGTCACAATTTATTTTCTCATCAACACTCTGCTCACCATGCTATTTTATTGAACATGCAGATTCATTGGTTTTCTATCTTCAATTCCTTTATGATGGTTATTTTCCTCACTGGTCTTGTATCAATGATTCTGATGCGAACTCTTAGAAAAGACTATGCAAAATATGCTCGTGAAGATGATGATCTGGAATCTTTGGTAAATTTTCTTCCTGTTCTTTAATATTATTTAAGTTGTCAACCATGTATGGATCAGGTTCCATCTTCTTCCACTTTTCACAAGATCTTGGTTGTTTCTCAAATCATAAACATTATGAAGTAGCTAATTGTTGTATGTGGATTTCTTGTTAATTTTTTTATGGTATCAATTAACTTTCATATTAATCTATATGATATTAAATCAGGAGCGAGATGTGAATGAGGAGTCAGGTTGGAAACTTGTCCATGGGGACGTCTTCAGACCCCCTCGAAGCTTGGTTCTTCTTTCTGCTCTTGTTGGAACTGGTGCTCAGCTGGCCATGCTTGTTCTCCTTGTCATTTTATTGGCAATCATTGGGATGCTTTATGTTGGGTATGTTTAGACATTTTCATTTTTTGAAAAGTATCTTTTCATCGATCTTTATTTTCCCAGTGAAGGCCTGTTTTTTTACACTGTGGTGCTATTCTTTTTTGTGGAAACCACACTGTTTTGCCATTCTCGTGAGTGATCTGATAATCTGATTACAGTTCAACTTTATCTGATGAATTCTATCATCTGAATTTGAATAACTTATTTGCATTCAACGGCATCTGATGTTGAGTAATGACCAAACTGATCATGCCCTCGACTTGATATGCTTCAGAGTGTAAGGTATAGCTTAAACGTAGGACTTTATTATGTATCAGAAAATATTATTGACATGAATTGTTTTATATCCTTCTACAATAGTTTTATGGTGATTACTTGATTCTGTCCTCTGTATTCAAATATTTGAAATTACTTGTGAATGAATTATTCTCAAAAAGGTTGTTCTTTTGGCCAGGCGGGGAGCAATTGTCACCACTTTTATTGTGTGCTATGCACTAACTTCATTTATCTCTGGCCATGTGAGTGGCGGACTTTACTCAAGGAATGGAGGTAGTCACAAAATTCGGGCTTATATATTTGTACCATTGTATCTTTATTTTTCACACAAAACCTTTAATCCTGGACATCCATTGTCACATCTTTTGTTAAGTGATGATATACTAGATGCTACTTTGGCATAATTGTGCCATGTATGATGGAAAAGAATATTGTCATGTGTAGCTTGCTCCATGAAGAAGCTCATCTGATCTCCTTTCCACGTTTAATGTGCTGTTCACCCGCAAATCTTTCTTTTGATTTTGTAAACGTCTTTATTCACACCTGTTGGCAGGTAAAAGCTGGATTAAGTCCATGGTTCTATCAGCATCTCTTTTCCCATTTATGTGCTTTGGAATTGGGTTCTCACTGAACACCATTGCGATATTCTATGGATCACTAGCTGCCATTCCTTTTGGAACTATGGTGGTGGTTTTCGTGATTTGGGCTTTCATATCATTTCCTTTGGCACTTCTTGGCACTGTTGTTGGGAGGAATTGGAATGGTGCTCCAAATAATCCTTGTCGTGTGAAGACAATACCACGCCCAATCCCTGAGAAAAAGTGGTACCTCACACCATCTGTGGTCTCCTTGATGGGCGGGCTTCTTCCTTTTGGCAGCATATTCATTGAGATGTACTTCGTCTTCACATCCTTTTGGAATTACAAGGTTCTCATAATTGAAAATCCTACAACTTTAATAGTTTTATTTGCTATTCATTTTGTAGGATTTCCTAGGAAGTCACATATTTAGATAATCAGTATTTCTTTGTTATTTTGGTTTTACAATATTTCTAATATATTAGTTTCCTTTCCCTTCAAATTGTCATGTCTTTTTTGTCATTAGATCTCTCAAACCTTTACTACACTCGATTTTGGCCATCCTTTTAACTGTTTCTTTTTGACAGGTGTATTATGTTTATGGATTCATGTTATTGGTCTTCATCATTCTTGTAATTGTTACTGTTTGTGTCACAATAGTGGGCACATATTTCTTGCTCAATGCTGAGAACTATCACTGGCAATGGACGTCATTCTTTTCTGCCGCCTCAACAGCTGGATATGTTTATCTGTACTCGGTATACTACTATTATGTGAAGACTAAGATGTCTGGCTTTTTCCAGACAAGCTTTTACTTCGGCTACACACTGATGTTCTGTCTAGGTTTGGGAATCCTCTGTGGTGAGTAATCCAATTTCAATAATTGTCACTAATCATGGATATTACCTTTCATGCATTGTTGAAAATTTCTAACGTAAATAATGTACTCACTCTTCACATGATTTAGGTGCTGTTGGATATCTCGGTTCTACCCTGTTTGTGAGAAGAATCTACAGAAATATCAAGTGTGACTAGTAAAAGCTTGCAAGGTTAACAAGGGAAAGCATCTGCGAGTACTTAAAAGGATGTGGGGAAAATATGGGCTGGATTCTTTAGACGACACCTTTTGTTATTTGCATGGTCCAAGATCAGCATGCTGTCCTACTCCATTTTATTGTCTCTTGCAGCTTACCAAACTTTGATCTGCTGTGAGGCTTTATAATTTTTCATATGTAGGTGAAAGCCTTCAGTGCTTGTTATATTGTGATTCTAGATAGCACGTTGTACCTTGGATTAAATTTTATTTGGCATGTAGGTATTAGAAATCAAAATTGAGGAGTTTTTTAACTGTGGAAATGGATAAACGTATATCAAGGCTTATTCTGTTATTTCCTACTGTAATTTTTACTGGTTTCAAGATTAATATGTTCTTTAGATTCTTATGGAAACGGTTCATTCTTTCCTAATCAATAATGGGATAATACAGTGGGGCTTCTTAGATTCAAAATTCAGACAGAAAACATTACCATTATAAAACATTTCTCTTAGCATAACCAATAATGAATAGCATTGTTGGTCATTTATCATAAGTTCCATGAGGGGAGGGTTTGGGTTGAAATCAGGAGGAAAACGTTACCTATATTAAAAGAAATTCTCTTTTAAAATTTTACAATTATGAATATGCTATTCTTTTTTTGAATTGGTACGTTATGGTTGCATGCTTTTCCACAAGTGTTGAAACGTTTCTTGGAGGGGCTTTGATCATCTGGTATATTGACCTATAGAGCTTTCTATTATTGCCTCATCATTTTTTTACCTTTAATTTTGACTTTGCTCCCTCTTCTGTTAAATTTGTTTATATGCAGTTCTTTTGGATTTGTCTCTACTTCTACTTGGATGTTTACTTCCTCTTATTAATTCTTCTGGGCACTCTTCTGTGTTTCCCATTTTAGGACGAAACCTCCAATAACTCCAGGTCTTCCTCCATGGTCACAACCTGGTGATCTTATTGAGATCTTTTGTGGGTAATTCTACTTTCCATGGCCTCTGAGTCGAGATGCCATTATCAGTTAGGCCATGCCCCTAAATGCCCAATAGTCATTTAGAGTATGCCCATTTCTTTGGTAATATTCGTGTATTTTGAGACGTCATGGTTTGGAGGAGGAAGATTGATGGCTCCTAATTCTTGCAATTCTTGAAACACATCCTTCAATGATATATGCATTGGAAGCGCAGGGTATTCTGTATGGAGGAATATTGTTGTAAGCAAGTTGCATGATTATTTCCTCTTTGTTTGTGTGTTGTCTTTCTTGATTTTGATACCCTTTGTAAAATTGTCTTTAACCTGATTGTTGCAATACTACCCCTACTTGTGGTATTTCATCTGATGCCATTGTCATATTGTCCATTATTATTATATTATTGCACCAGACATAATTATCTTTGATTGTATTGTCCTTTATCTTCACCTAAGGGGCTCGTTATTGCTCTCTGCAGGTCATTGAAATGCCATCATACATGGCTATTTTGTTTCTCACCTTCTCTCTCTAGGGACGTGTATTTGGTGAACAAATGCCATGAATTCTTCAATTGCTTTTTTCGATCAACCCAACATAATTGTTAACCATTAATTGACATGATTACATGTGTCATCTATTATTCAACCCGATTTAGGTCGGGTAATGGTTAACCAATGGATAATTATCAATTGTGTACTCAGATAACATCGTCACTAATCATTGAATGGTTTTGAAAATTCATAGATGATTTCAAGCTAGGGATTTGAGTTGCCAAGTTTTTTACAAAATATAAACGTATTTGTAAAACGATATAAACATATTTGTAACATGGATTTTTGTAAAAAGATGTGTGATAATTTTGTTATATGTAACTTGAATTGATTTAAAATGTAACATGATTTAACAATCGATATTACATAGATACCTGCTAGTGAGATAGAGTTTACAAGTAATATAAAAATTTTAATTTTAATTTTTTTTTGATGTAGGACTATTTTTTTCAATGTCCTTGTACTTATGAATTTTTTATTTGAGTATTCTATGTAATGTCTTACGTATATAAATTGATTTTGATATTATATAAATTTTATTTTATTAAAATAAATTGATTAGCGAAAAAAAAATTACAAGTAATATAAAAATTTTCGTTCAACTCATTTTTTGAGACTATTTTTCTCGATAACATATATATATTTAGCATCTAACAAGTGAATGAATATAAATGTAACATTATTGATGCATATTATTTTTGTGCCTATCATCGATCTCAAGAAGAAATAACAACAAACATGTATATTAATTGTCATACATCAAGTCAGTAATTATGTTACGTGTTACATAATCATGTTCCATGTATATGTTTGCAACTATATATGAATCTTAAAGCAAGAATAATTTCCGTATACAACTGTTGTGCAAGACCAATACATCAGAAAAACGATCATATATATAAATAATGATAATGACCACATTTTAAAAGTTAATCTCTCGTATAATTGTATACTTGTAGGATATATCTTTTTTAAGCAATTAAATTATCATAGTTAATCACAATGTTTCGGTGATGATAAATATACATAAAGAAGAAAAATTTTATGGTTAAGACCAACGACTAAAAGCCACCCTGCGTTGCAACAATATCGTGGAAGAACACAAGCGTTTCGTTCCGTGATCTATTTAAAACACAGAGAAAGAGAGAGGTATTACAACACCAGTCTTAATTATTCATCACCGTCTCTCTAATCAACAAAAACCAAAAACATCAAACTAAAGTTCATCGGAGGAAAACACCAGCGATGAATCAGATGGCGGCGGCGACGACGATTGTAGACACGAATGCGCCCAAATATATATGGAGCGCGACGAGTGATTAATTAGCGTCCGTCAACTCCTCCTCCTTGTGCGTCTCAATGACGACGTCGGACTTGGGGTAGGCGACGCAGGTGAGCACCCACCCGGCGCCCATCTGATCGTCGTCGAGGAAGCTGCCGTCGGACTGGTCGACTTCGCCGGACACGATCTTGCCGGCGCAGGAGGAGCAGGAGCCGGCGCGGCAGGAGTAGGGGAGGTCAAGGCCCTCCTCCTCGCAGTGGTCGAGCAAGTAGACGTCGTCGGGGCAGTTATACTCCATGGGGCCTTCGGGGGTGACGAGCTTGACCTTGAAGGTGGCCATGGCGGTCACGCGCCCCCGCCCGCCGGCCTTGAGGCCGAACAAGGAATGGGTGAGGCAGGGAAAGGCGGGGAGCGAGGCGGCCGCAGTCCTAGGGCGGGCGAAGGGAGAGCTCAGCATCGTGCTGGAGATGGAGGCCATGGCAGGGGCGGAGGTGGTGGGCGGCTGTGTGTTGCTGGGCAGCAGGGCGTGCGCCGCACTTGTATATATGCGTATGTCGGATGGGGGAGGCGTGTAATCCAATGGTTGACACGTGGCGGCACGTCGTGGTGGCCGGTTTTATCACCTTATCGTGGGCGACCTGGAGCCGCTGCTTGCCACACGCTGAGAATTTTGCTTTTATTTTAATTTTTTTTTTACTAATAAGTAATGTCAAGATTAAAAGATATAATTACAAATTTATAAATAAAGATTTAAATTTTATATCTTAAGATTTAAAGAAGTTATCACTAAACTATCACTTCACTACTAATACCTCAATTCTTTACTTAAATTTACTTTATAATTTTATATCCTCTACTATTTAATGTTGTTTCTACCTCAATTAAATTATTTACGTATTTGAATATTATATAGGAAATAATAGAGTTTAAATTACGTATAACTATTATTAAGTATAAATATATAGGTGAGCAAGCATTGGAGTCATACACTAGATCTGACATCTATGATTAATTTTCCAATTCAACGTTGGATTGGGGATATGGAGATGAAACCATATATTTAAGTAATAACGGCTTACAGATAAGTAAATTGCGCCCGTGGCCTAATGGATAAGGCGTCTGACTTCTAATCAGGCGATTGTGGGTTCGAGTCCCACCGGGCGTGAAGAATGGTTTTTGACTTTTTCAGTTTTTTTTCTGTCAATTCTAACCGAACATTTCACAGATGAGAAACAAACAAATAAGAATCCTAACTGAACTAGTAATTCTGTAATCAACTTCTCATTATCATGTAATAGTTGAAGGGTTGCTGAATTTGCAAAGTTTTATACGCAAAGATTGATCAATTTTTAGCTTAAATAAATAATCAAGATTACATAAATTGCGTGAAACAGTAATTATTTTGAGGTACCATTTACATCCATAAAGAATCACATTTAAACGAGATTATGCTTATAAGGTAGATAATAGGAACAAAAACTCACAATTTGCATAACAATCTTGTAATTGGTTATTGGTTGGAAACCAGATTATTAGAAATTATGGATGGTTACCGGAGCATCATCGTTGAGGAGGACAAGTCCATCATGCTCTTTCGGCTGTTGGGGGTACTTACAGATTTACCACTACTACCGCTACAGGAAACAAGTAAATCTCGGCCTTGTCCCGCAAAACTCAGGTGGCACCGGCAATCTTCTTGACGGTGTTGAATGTCCCAAGCCTAGAGCAGCATTTTCCCCAAGGTATTGGATCTTGAAAGTGTGCTGATACTGCATGTACGTCCCATCGTATTGAGCATGATAAATATGGCCTACGATATTTTCCTTTGCGTTCGTATTATAATACTTATGTTTACTCACATCTAGTGATGGGCAAAGAATCGTAGTGTTCATAGTTGACCAACCAATTACTCGAGTTGAAGCATGAAATTACCTGATAGACGAACCACATTTCCCTTTAGGTTAAGTGTAAGGTGATACGAGCAAATCATGGATAACCGAGAGCCAAAACTCTTGTCACGAGCATTTTGGCATAAAATCTCAATTTTCACGGCTGCCGCTGCTGGAGGTTGACCAGAAGATCGTAGCTCCATCACATAACAGTTGGTTAATAATTGTCCAGGATAAATCCTTATGCGTACCAACTTTGGCACGAAAAAATATATTTACATCGAGAATAGAATTAATTATCAATCAGGACCAATTCCTGCACAACTCTGTAGTGCTTTTTTCTGTAATTTTCCAACATAAATGCCCACATATGGAATTGGACTCCTGCAGGAAATTTTCATTGTCCAACAGATTTTACATGCCAACGCTTGTCTTTCGTTTAATTTTCCAGATGATCAATAACAGAATGTTCTGCTTCAAGCTCTCTCCCATATCCACTGTATAAATGTGACTGACCATCTTCCACACTTACCATTTGCATACTGAATCTCTCCATAGGTGAATCACCACGAAATAAGATGCACAAATGGCTCTTGTTAAATGATGCTTCATTAAATAATGATCTACCAATAAAATTTTGTAAGCCCAAGGAACGGGTCAGTGAACAATTTTCTTTAGTTCCCATGTTCCTTCACCATCAATTAGACGCAACTCCATCTTATGAAATGGTATTAGTGCAGGCCGCTGTTGGTGAACAACAAAATTATATTAAATAGATGAAAAAAGCACTGCATTTAACTCACATATAGCTCTCAAAAGATAAAAACATACTTGTGAAGATGTTATAACTGTTATGCCCATTTCTTTTGCAACCCTGTACAGCTCTTCTTCAATATCTATACTTGTGGCACTGTCAGAAGAAAAATAAAAAGAACATGAATCACATAGAATTTGTTTATGATATTGGATCCCAAAACGACATTTACATAGTAAGCTAGATAACGTACTTGGTGCACTCATCAAGAATGCCAAATTTAGGACACTGGAAAAATAGTCTTGCCTGTCAGTATCAATGAGAAAAAATTATATTTTACAATTATAAAGGAAAGGAGAAAAAACATCAGCACGCTACATTTAATTGATATATTTAGACATGGTTACCATTCCAAGCCTCTGCTGTTCTCCCAGAGAAAGAATGTCTTCCCAGTTATGACGAGCATCCCAGCCATGCTCCTCTCTATCAAGTAGATAAACTAGCCGGATCTTCTCAAGTATGGATTTCAAGTGTTCATCCAATAGATTACAAGCATCAGAATCAGATATACCACCTGAAAGGTTTAATGAAACTATTAGAGCATAAGGGTATTTTTGGTATTGGGCTTTAGGTCTATCTTGTATGTAATTGTATATATTGCCCACTTTCAGTGTAATGTAGTTGAGGTGGTTTTATCCCTCATTCAACATAGTATTAGATGCTAAGGGCGATTCCTAACTCTTGTTGTTGCCATCCTATGCCAACCCTTCCACCCTATTTGTGTGCTGTTCTGTGGCCTGACTATTGACTTGTCTCCTTTTTGTTCATCATCCACTTTCTCATGGAATTGACCAAGGACCATTGGACATTGAAGTTCACTGCCATTGGAGTGAAGCTAAAACCTAGCAACTATCATCTATAGGCAAGTGTGTTTGATACATTCCTCGTTACACACATGAAGGAACATCTCCATGAAAACCCACTTGATCTCAAGGAATGCTATTGATTGCATTGTCATCTCTTGGATTATCGACAATGTTGAAGAAACCATTGCTTGTAGTATCTTGCGTATTCGTTTAACAAAGTGTATCTGGGAAACTTGGCAATGTACAGAAACTAGCACAATATATAGCTTGGGTAAGTGAAATCTATAACTCTTCACCAACTGTCAAGGAGATTGTTCAATCTATGAGTATTATAGTGCATTGCGAACCCTCTTAGAAGAACTTGAGGTTTTTACTAGCCATTTGTTATTGACATTACGACGATGAAGAGAATGTGGCCACATTCTTGGCATGGAATTTGTCCCCTCGCTTCAAACAACATTCTACCATGTCCACATCTCTACTGCTACTCTTGTTGCCGCATTTGACTCGTCCACCCTTCTCTCTACTTGGGGGCACTGGAGGGTGCGACAGTTCCTCCAATCATGCTTAGGGGCACTCCAGAGGATGAAATTAAGCCCCCCATGTAAGCATCGTGGTTGGCAAAATCACCATCTAACAAGTGCTAGGACAAATTTGGGAGACTGGGTGTTGCAAATCTCACCACTCCAGATGCACTTTCCAGCATATTCCTAATGTAATCCATGCCTTTTTCAATGAAATCATGAATTAGTTTGCTGTTACTCCAAAGTTTTCCATACTAATAATGTTTTGGAGTTTCTTCAACTAGTCTCATAATATTATCCATCAGACTAGTCTTTATAGAATTTTCCTACTAGAGACAAGTTGTCTCTCTCTTGCATTTAACCTTTTAGAAGAAACAAGACTCTTTGGACGCAAGTCAGAGTCTAATCCTGTGGAATAGAATCCACCCTTTTGGGATGCTTCTTTAAAGCCACTTTAAGATGTTGGAAAGTGCCATCACTTAATTGAAACTTCTTTACCTAACTGTTACTTGTTTAGATATTACTAATGCTATTGGACTCCTAAGTCAGTTCACGTAAGAGCTTAAAGAAGTGGATTAGAATGGTGCTATTAGAGTTCTAGCTTACATCAAGGGCAATCTTGGTAAATGACTGATTTATTCCAAGCATGGACACCTAAATATAGAGGCCCACTCAAACTTTGATTATGGAGGAGATAAAAATAATAGATCCACTTTTGGTTACCACACATATGTTAGAGGTAATAATACAACTTGGAGAAGAAAGAAACATGTACTAAAGTCGAGTGTCGAAGCAAAATATAGATTTGCCACATATGGTTATGAAATGATATGGTTAAAGCCTTTCTTGATTGAATTTCGTGTACAGGTTCATTTGCACATGAACATGTACCATGACAACCAAACAATTAAATATATTGCTAGCAATTCCACTTTTTACAAACACTCCAAACACATTAAAATTGACTATCATTATGTTCAAGAACTTGTACTTGCTAGGACTATTGCTACACTATACACTAGATCCTCCAACAAACAACATACATTTTTACCAAAGGGCTTAGTGTTGGTATTTTTAATGATCAATGTAACAAACTGGAAATGTTTGATATGTATGCCCTAACTTGAGAGAAAGTGCTAGAGCATAAGGGTATTTTTGGTATCGGGCTTTGGGCCCATCTTGTATGTACTTGTATATATTGTCTTCTTTCAGTGTAATGTAGTTGAGGTGGTTTTATCCCTAATTTAACAGAAACCACACGAAGATTAAAACTAGCCTTAATTGACATATGGCCTCAAAAAAAAGATATTGGCTACTTGCATTTCTTTAGAAAGATAAGTTAAGCTATTTTTTTGCATTTACAAAGCAAGCCATTGAAGTAGTCTCATGCTGATAAGTGAGATAGTACTTGACACAAATATATAACATGAGACCACTTATAAACAATTTGTTTTGAGTTAGATGCCTCACACTCCTACATGGTATCAAAGCTAGAAATAATATTTTGAATGTAAGTTCTTGCACATCTATTTTGATTTAAAAATAGGAATACTTATAAAAAAGATTACAAGTGAGAGAATGTGTTAACATAGTTACGTACTAAAAAAAGAGATGGAACTTGGAAAATATATAAAACATGAAACTCCTTTATTCATAATTAATTGATTTGAAAAAGGTAATGAGACAGATTTTGGTGCAATTGGATTGGATATTATGTTCACTACTTAGTTTTAGTTTGTTAGAGTATATTAATATATTAGGCTTATGTGTGCAGTAAGTTTAGTCTTACATTAGATATTTTGTAATGGTCAATTGTAACTTCTATGTGTAAAAGTATCCTATTCTTTGTTTTCATGTGGTACCAAGAGCTTTGTAGGGAACAAGAGAAAAGGTAAGTTTTGTAGCGAACAAGACAAAGGAGAGAAATCCTAGTTACCATTGCCACCATGCTGTGGTGGTAATGATGGACCTACAACCTTAGTTGACACTATTTCTTTTTCTTAATTTTCATTTATTGTCACTCCATCCTCCTCGCAAGCCTAGTTTATCTTGTCTTTTCCAACCAATAATAGCTTTCACCCATCAACTTTGATGATGGGTTCCTTTGACAAGTCCAAAGGTGCTTTTCTCTATGTTGGAATAATTCAAGAGGATTTGAAGGTGCGGCTTTTTCCTGTTAACTCATTCTACAGTATTCTTCACTATGGAAGGATACAGAAGGGTTTTTACCAATTGCATGTGGAATAACGATGCACCTACAAAGATGCAGTTCTTTGGCTGATTGGCCATGTAAGAAGTAGTCTTGATGCAGGTGGTTTGTAGAGAAGGGGTTGGCACTTGGCTAACAGATGTTTCCTCTACAAAGGAAATGCAGATTCATACACACATTTGCTTTTCGGGTGTCAAGAGATTGATGTTTGGTAGGCTACTTTAATGGGCCCATCACAGAGACCTATTTGATAGGATAGAGTGGTTTTGGGAGGTCTGGTGCCATGGTCCTACCCTTAAGGGTATAGGAAGTAGATAAGGGCAGTTTCTATCCACTGATATGGTGGTGGTTTAGGAGGTTGGAAAGGAATAGGAGAATATTTAGTGGGAAGGAGCAGCCTCTCTTCTTTTGGAAGGAGTAGGTGCTATAAACGTTGATTGGGTGGACAAGGGCTTTGACTTCTTTGGCAGAATCTGATGAGCATTTGAGAAGTGGGATCTAGTTGATGCGGTGTTAAGCTGTGCTGAGACATTTTTGTCTTTATATTGTTACTCTTGATGTTCATTTCTTTGTTGTTAGTTTCACTTTGGTATTCTCTCTCTTGGTGCTGTGTGCTTATCATCCTCATAAGATTTTGTACCCCTTTCTTTTGTTAATTTAATGTTTTGATTGTCTACTGCTAAAAAAAACCAATTGATTTTAAGTTAAATGTCTCACATTTTTATACCGTCAATTAATAAAAATGCCTTTCTATTGAAATCACGTCAGGACAATTATAACCAGTAGGGAAGTAAGCCAGTAACTATTGACTTGATAAATAGTGGGGCTTTGACAAGAAAAATGTCATACATGTAATAGTTATTACTTGATCCAACCATAATTCAAATGGTTAAGGATCCGGTAATAAATTATAAGTCCATTTTATCCCCCTATCTAGAAGTTTCATACCCTGGGATTCTATATTCGCAAAACTCATGCTCCTGAACTGAGAAGCAATATAAGAATTTTGAAGCATAGAAGTTAATAAGCATCAGACAGCCATAGCTATGGTTGTTTATTATACATAAAAATATATAATGTACCCAAGAATAAAATATTAAATTTTTCTGCAAGTATAAATCAACTGAAATTCAATACAGAGCAGACTTACTAGCCTTCGATGCTTTCACCATATTTGTTGCCTTCTCATGGGAAAAAGGGTAGATGATTTGATCTCTCAAGGTTCCAAGACTAATATAAGGGCGTTGGGGAATGTAGAATATCTTGCATTCTGATCCCACAGTTTCATTAATATGTTGTGATGGCTGAACAAACCTTCCACTCGCAATTGGCCAAAGACCTCGAAGGACTCTAAAAATGGAACTTTTCCCACTTCCATTGGGACCTTAAAAAACATAAACAAAAACTAAAATGTATAATGCTTGTGTTTACTACTTTACTTATATATGTATGGGAATGCTGTAAATTCACTGACCAGTTACAAGAAGGCTTTTCCCTTGCACAATATCAAATGTCAGTTGCTTCACCAAAAGTTTCTGTCCTGGACTAATTATGTTAACTTTGGAGAATGAAATCTTGTCTTCAGTAAAACGTTCATTCTCTTGAAGGGACTCTGAAACATCAGGTAAAGAAACATCTGGATGGCCAAACATCATTAAAACAAGGATAAGCACGAATTAGGCAACACATTTGGTTTCAAAAAACATGAAATAAGTAAATATTACAGTGAAAAATGAAAAACAATTCAAGAAATAGATTGCTAGATTTTTCTTAATAAAACTGTCAAAGAAACAAAGACTTGCCAGTTTGAGAATCATCAAGAAGTTCATCCAGCTCAAAAATCCGGTTGATACCACCACTAAGTACATGAAACTTCCGGTGTAGCTCAAGAATGTCACCAAATGATAGGAAACTTTGTGATACAACTGAGGCTAGGTAGCGTAGATCATGTGCTAAATGTCCTGGAAATGATCCTGATATTGTTAGAAATACGAATTTATAATTACTAGAAAAATAAATCATCAAATTTTACCTTGGTTGGCTACAAGGGTTCGATCTCCTTCATTCTCCATGGAATATAGGAAACTCAGTCCCCAAGTAACAATATGTGGGAACTGCTTTGTAATGAAATCATTAAGTACACCAAAGACCCATTTCTTCTTTTGAAGTTTCTTGGAATGAAACAGCAGCTCTTTGAATCTAGAATCCACTATCTGTTTATATAAGAGAATTGTCATAATGTGGATGAAGATTTACATGAAAGAAACAGGGAAGATTCACCAGCTGAATTTAGTAAATACTGTCATAGAATATACGCCTACAAAATGTCAAAGCCTTCAAATAAAAGTGATATTTTTCATTGAACTTGTGATAAATTTAGCTAGCTTTTTCAGAAGATAAAATGGTTGGTGGCGGACTGCCAGAAAAAAAACCATGTCAATATCTAGGAGCTCCTTTACAGAGCTATACGTCTGAAATCTAGCAATGTAGATGTTTTCAGGTAAGGTACTGTTTGGATATGATTTTGGGTGCTTATGCTCTCCAATTTTCAAATACTGTCCAAAATCATACCCAAATGGTATCTGACATTACATTTTGAAACAAAATGCCACAATTCTCTATAGTGAATTCACGTTATTTTTATTCAAAATGCTAACTCATGTCGATACTCCTCTTGTGTAAAACAATATTACAATTTAACCTACACAAAAAACCTTATTCATAAGGGAAAAAATCCCCTATCCTAGGCATAGTTGCAAGACTCAATCCTGAAATCTTCATGTTGTGCAGTTGCTTTGCAACCATTGAGTTATGGCCTATTGAATAAAAAAATTTACACAAAATAATCTAATTTTCAATCATCATCAATATGAAAATTTTTCATACCAAACACCACAACCCTACATGATCTTCAGACACATTGACTTCTTTGGTCTTCTTCTTCTTGATCCATTTGGTTTGAACATGTATTCTACATTAGGCGCTCCACCAGTGAACCATGTTGATCACAACTTTTTGACTGGCAGATCAGACAAGACCAGAGGAGACAAGCTGGATAACCTGGGTGAGCCTTCATTTGGATGGAGAAAGGGGAGGTAGCACTCCCATAGACAAATGAATCAAACATTCACGAAAAGGAAAGATTAAATCAAGCATTCATAGAAACGGTAGGCTTGTCTTTTTCCCAAAGATCATGATGTCATAATCAGCCCTTCCAAATATATTTACTACAGTAGTCTAAAGAGGGACCTATCCATTTGTATATTTGGATTTTATGAACTTTATGAACTACCCTTGTACAATCATCCTCCAATAGTCTAAAGCAGCAGCTGAATCTTGTTAGAAGTTAGCTTCTCTTTTTGCAGACACAGTCGTAGAAAGGGAATTAGGTTAATCCAACTAAGAAATTTCCATCAATTTTAGCAAGTTAAAAGGATCTGGTAGAAAGAGAATTTCTGTGCAGTAAAGGAGCCATGGTGACCCAGCGTCTGTGCAGAAGCTGAAGATGAGAGTTGCCTCAGGGAATAACTACCACTGTGAAGAAGTCTTTATACGAAATCTGCTTTTCCATGATATTGTAATCATCATCCATTTCAGAAGAGGTATTTGGGGTGATCATGCTTCAATAGTGCTTTGGTTAAAATACTTCTCTTAAATCAATTATTGTTCAAACTGAAAGCAGAAAAGGCAGTTCTTTCAAACAGATAGGAAGTTAAGAGCTAGGATGAAGATTTTAATCACTCTTGAATCTCACATGATAGACAAAAATTAACAAGTTTATTGGATAATCAAGGTACACAGTTTTTCCAGGTCTGAAAAGAGAATACATTTGCCGTCAGCATTTGATATCTTAATCCTACCATGTGGAGATTTATTTGACAAACCCTACCACGTATGGTTAACCATACAAATTCTTTCCTTTCAAATTTCTACTCGTCACTAAAACTTCCATCAAATTATGCAGCTTAAATAACTTTTCCACTATTTCTAAATTTCTAATCAGGTAATTTTTCTTATTCCTCTGTGTCTTTTAGTTTCACTTAGCAAGTGCTACATTTGCATGCAACTAACTGTTTGCTCTGCCATTGGGGTCTATAAATCATCACAACAGGAACAGGATAAAAAATTTAGCACCCACAACATTAGTGTTCCAATTGTCCATATAGACATGCTCTCATTTCAATAACACAAGCACAACACAAAATATAAATTCAAGCTTGAGGAATTTTGGACTCAAGGGCTGTATTAATCAGAAAAATCAAACAGGTCAACCCTCAAGGGCTGTAGATGTTGTACAATCAGACCTACATCTTGATCTGAATGCTGTTAATTAATTTTTCCATTAGTTATTAGGCGACTTTGACATGACATGACAAAGTTTTACAAGAAATGGATCATTTATAGGTGCAATTGTGGAAGATGATCAGGTATCATATATAAATTCTTTTTCAAGCAATAATAGGAAAATATAGACAAAATGATCAATTCTTATATTGGAAATGCATAGCCACATCATTGTTGCATACTTACAGCTTTTTCCCGAAAACCACCACCAAAGAAAGCAATGGATTCAGCATGTTCTCGGACCCTCGAGTGCATAAACCTACAAATTGGAAAATCAGTTCATCTTTATTCTCTGCAGCCTCAACAGCAAACATGAAAGTCTCTCACCATGCGTTAAAGTACATGCATCACTTACCTAAATGTCCCCTCAAGCTCTTGTTCTTTACTGGTTAGATCACTAAAGTCAGGAGTTACACTTCTTAAAAATCCCAGTCCAAAGAGCATATAAGCATACAATAAAGCAACTCCTCTTTGACCAGTCAATAGGTTCATTCTCCAGGTAAACCTGTGGAGTTTAGCAAAACAATCAGTGTTAGATGTGCTTTTAGACGTTAGATAGGTCATAGGTCACTAGTTGAGATATTGGATATCAAGGTTGTTGAAATATAGACTTCTTCTTCTTTTTTTCCTCTTTTTCTTTAGAAATATAGACATTTAACTTACATACAAATGGTCTATTTTATTACAAGTGCAAGTGTAGTCAAGTCAAACCTAACCCATTTATGAACATATCTAAAACACCTAATCTGAAATATGAACCTGACATATTCAATTTCAGGTCTGACCCAACCCAACCCATTTGCTGGGTTGGTTCAGGTAAAAATGATAAATGATTTCAATTTACCAATTTAAAGAATATTCTTCAGCATTTAGTAGTTATTATTATAATATATAATGCAAAATTATTACAAAATGGTTTTTTGTAATGATTATAGTTGTGCTTTGAATAAAATGGTAATGGCTTCCAACACTACAAAAAAATTTAAACAACCAAAGCTTAAAGAAAAATTATCAAAAAATATTATAAATACAAAGTTAACTGGATCTATCAAGTTTAGAAAAGACTAAACAACCTGTTATGAAACCCGAGTCACTTCTAGTCTTTAGCCTTTTTTTTTAGTCTTTAGCAATTTAAGTTTGTCTGTTTGAGATGTCTTATATGAGTTGGGTTTAGGACAGGTTAAATGGGTTGGGATGTTATTTCAACTTTACTTGAGACTATTCCAACATGTCCTCACTTGGTATCTCTTTTGGGAAGAGGTAGATTTATAAAGACTTGGACCCATTTATATTTGGTAAAGATTAGCAAATGGTCTGACATTGGTGAATCTTTACAAACGTCCATGTGTCACATCAACAAATAGAGATACCAGCATCTGTCACCAACATGTTGGTAATACATGCCAATGTTGAAAACCTTGATGGTCTAACTATAATTTCACACTTCCAAGATCCATGATCTCCCTGTGAAGAGTGGTCCTGACTTCATCCCAACCCACAACTACAAGAAGAATTCAACATATCTAATGAGTCATAAGAGGTAGTGGATGCCATTCTAGTAGAGATATTGAGAACACAACTAAAAAGTGGAGGTTAAAGTGGGAACAATCTCAGCACAAAGAGCCTCTCTTGTAGGCACTCACTTGTTGGTGAGCTTTTGCTTCCACTTAGTTCTCAATCTCCAATGGATGTGGTTTCTATCTTGGTAAATTTCCAGGACCCAGCTGATGATGACTTCTCATCCAACATCTCCCAAACAAACTGCCAAAAAGCATAAACGTAATCCAAGAGCGGCCCAATAGTGGATTTTGTTCAACATAATGATGGAAATGTTCTACCCTTTTGGATTCTTCGGTTCAGAAATCCAAAGGGACCAACATTCACTTTCTGTTGGGCCTGCAGATCCGTTGGGCCAGGGAGAACTTGAAATTGTTACAAAGCATGTTGCTGGTCTGAACTGGATGTTGATTGATGATCAAGCTGAAAGGCAACAGAATGAAAATGGACCAGATCAATGAGTACAAATTGTTCGTTGATTCATGTGATTGGATTTGAGCTGGTGATCTGGGTTGTGAATTTAAATTGTTTCACAAAACCATTACCAGGATTGGAAACTGAGAATCCTGGCTCTGTTGCCTGATTAGACTATGACCAATTTCCAGGACGTCATCACCTCCTCCCACGTCCATCTATGACTCATTGTTGCCTTAAAATTCAATCAGCCATGAATGACAGTATCCTTCTTGCAAGTTGACTAAGATCTCTTTCAAGTGCACATTCACAAACACAAAGTAGATTATTGGAGATCTTTCTTACATATTGTCCTACATCAAGAATGCACCAGGTAGATGTTTTCTCTACAATAAGCATCTCAAGGTTGCGCTCAAACTCAAGCTATGCTGATGATAAAGGGGAAAAGAAATCTATGGATGGTTATTGTACCCTTATAGTAGGTAATGAAGTCACATAGAAGAATAAAAGACAAAATGTTATGTCATGATCAAGTGCTAAGGGTGTATATAAACTGATGAAATTATGTGAATGAGATCTCTTTTGACAAAAATTGATTCCTTCCACAAAAACTTATTCCTATAATGTGATAATTATGCAACTATCTATAGTGAGCAATTGTAAGTTTCATGAGATAGTCAAGCACATAGAAATAGAAATAAATTGACAAATTACTGTTCCATATATATTTTACTTAACATGCAGTTTCTGAATTTGTTGTTCCAGTCCAGCTTGAGGGAAGGTGTTAGATATGTCATTAATGGTTAGATGAGTCACTAATTGGGTTATTAGATATCCATATAGTTAGGATATCACAAATCCTGTATATGTATTCTTTTCTCATGTAAAAAAACATAAAATATTTCTCTTCTAGTAACTGGACAGCTCTCCTAGTTTTTAGATTGAAAATGTTTGTGATCTTATAGACCTTGTAAGCTAACGAAATTTATAGAATTCATATACCAGAAAAGTGAAGCTTACCAAAGAATGTCTACTACAGGTTTTACCATGCCAGTAACCAGTCCAGACATGTCGGTAGTCAATTTCTCCACATCACGTGCTATTCTTTGATCAGCATCAACATTTCCCTTTACCAAGTGGAATATCTGAAATTTATTTAGAATACTAGACATGTCATTATAGTACAGATTTCAAAATCAGAACTATGAGATAGATTTGTAACTCCACAACTAGAGGAATACACTAAGCATGCATTTTTATGCAAGAAAAGTTAATATATCTCTGGTTAAAGGGTGCTGACAGGGGCTACGGTTGCCTGGTCAACCTTACAGAGGCCTAAAACAGAGGGTGGCTTAGGCCTTCAGGATCTGTGCAGATTCAACCAGGCACTACTAGGAAAGTAGTTAGGGTGGTCAATGGGGGGTGGGGAGTTTGGTGAGGTATTGTGGCAGAAAGCTGTGCTAGCAAAATGGTATGGGGGTGACTCGAATTTTGGACTTGAATACTACTAGGGAAGGTATGGTGTGGTTTTTGGAAGTAATGGATGTGGTTCAAGTGGGTGGTATGGCAAGAGTGGGGGATGGGAAATTGGCAACTTTTTGGAGAGGGAGATGGGTGGGGGACTTTCTGTCATATGTATCCCTTCCCATTTTTTTCCAACTTACAGCCTCAATTTCTGGTAATGTTTATGAGTGATCTATGTGTCAATTGGCAGGTTTAGTTCAGAATATCCTTCGCCTTCTTATGCACTCTCTATATTCTATAGGACCAAAGCTGCAGAGCTCAAGTCTACATTTCCAATTGGCAATGGAGTTGGTAGGGTGTCTTTTCAGTAGCTTCCCTGTACGATATTCTTCACTATGAGGCATCAAGAGGGAGTTTGCTAAACATGTGTTGACACCCACACTCCGATAAGGGTGCAAATTTTTGGTAGGAAGCAGTTTTGATGGAGCAGCCATTATAGAGGAGAGGATGACATTTGACTAGTAGGTGCAGCCTCTGTAGATTAGAGATGGAGTTTCCAAGTGTGCAGATACCACAGGGTGGTGGGCTTCCCTTGTGGGTCTAGCATGGTTTTGATTTGGGAAAGTTGACACTTTTTGGGAGGTATGAGGGAAAGCTCCCTTGATACAGGGGTGGTAAGAGCAATATGGACTCTTCTACTTTTGGCCAGTTGATTGATAGTTTAGATGGATTGAGAGGCATGGGATGATTTTTCGAAGTGAGGCATGGCCCTTTTACTCCTGGTGGAGTGTGTTTTGGAGGCTCTGATTGATCAGACTAGTAATAGGGTATTGCAAAAGGAGTTAGAAAAGGTGATGGATGGACGGCTGTAAGTTTCTTCTATCGTTTCTGGTTGTCATGCTTTTGATAGCCTATCGGTGTGGTTAGCCTCTTGTTTTTTTTGTTTTGGGTTTTGTTTATCTTCTTGATAAGATCTTTCCTTGTACTCTGGCCTTTTCATTAACATTTATTCAATGTGTCCTGCTTACAAAAAAACTGCAGTGAATTAGCAAAGAAATTCAAATAATAAAAAATTACTGCAGCCAAAGGTGAAATAACGTAATGAAATTCTTTTCAATATGCATTATCACTACAACGAACATGACTAATAATTTTAGGAGTGCATGATCTTTAAAAATAAGAAAATAACGATTATGATATTCAATGGAACAGAAATTTTGGAAGTAAAACTAATATGAGAAACCTAGGATAGTAGGAAGCATGGATTCTTCTAGATGGCTATCACACCCACACCTGACACGTGTCTGACACAGACATGTCTTGGAGATGGCGGGACATGTTTGACAAGATATGAGACATGTTTGGGGCAATCTTGGAAAAGAAATTTTTTTGACTTGTTTAGGTCTTGATGGAGACACACCTGGATACGTTTAGGACAGAATTTTTTAATGTTCTTTAAGGGATTTAGGGGACACTTCTGGATACATTTAATTTAAAAACTATGTAGTTCCATTACATATATTGGTAAATTTTATTGTTATCTTGTGTAAAGTCAAGTATGACTTCTATGTTTTTTCATTTATTTTGTATGCTTTTTTTAATCTGAAAATTTATGTTGATATATTCATTTATTAATACCGTGTCTAAGCCAAGTCGCATCCTAATTTTTATAAAATAGCTGAATCCCCAAATCTAAGTTGTCTCATATCCACGTCTGAGTCAAATCAGTGCTTCGTAGTGAGGAATCTATTGCATAAAAAAATTACCTTGTAAAATGCATTTTTCTTCAAATAATTATTGAGAAGATGTTGTGTCAAATTAACATGCCATCCCAGAGCACGCTTGGCTGTCAGAAACCTGAAATAACAGATATGTAATGTTATGGTAAACAAAAGGACGAAACACCAATAAATATATGCATAACTATCAATGAAGACATTATGATTAGAAACTTACGACATGATCAAAAACACCAATAATACATACCAATATATAATGTTATGGTTCAAAAAAATAGGCAATGTGTCAAATATCAATGAAGATGGTAAATTTAAGGAAATCCAAGGAAAAACAATAAACTTTGAATCTGATTGGAAACTTAAGATAATCTAAATAACAATCTACATGTAAAATTATTTAGATCAATCTTCCAAACATGTATGATACTAAAAACACTACGTGCACTAAAAGTGAGTCATCCAAGACATAAGCAATGACTAGCTTGACATTGATTGATATCAAAACAGAATAAAACATTTGGTTTAAAAAAAAAGGAAATGTGTCAAAAATGAACGGAAACATGGTAAATTTATGGAAGCCCAAGGAAAAAACAATAAACTGATTAACAATGTAAGATAAGCTAAATAAGTAACAATGTAAAATTATTTAGATCAATCTTCCAAACATGTATGACATCAAAAAAAACGACGTGCACTCAAAGTGAGCCATCCAAAACACTACGTGCATACAACTACTTTTCTATCAAGTAGATGCGTATGGGCTCATTTAGAATCTATCTACTCTGTTACTATGTAAAAATGTTGATATCAAACTCAAAACCAAATGATTATAAGTGGATTGATGAATAATTCCTTTCTTTTGTCCATCCAAAACTAGTCTATTTTTCTTTAGATTATTATAGGCCTCATGAGTCTTGTTCTTTATTTTTCATTTGAATTACTTGCTTCTTTTACCTCAACCAACATTTTTATGTTGGTAGGAATTCTCTTGTTGGCAAGGTATTACGATTCTCTTGTTGGCAAGGTATTACGATTCTCTTGTTCCTCATAGGAGTCCTTTACACTGAATTGAGCTTTGCACTTATTTTGTTTAGTTGGTTGAAATAATGTCTAACAAGTGCATATGCCTCTGGCCAAATGAAGATTAAGATGAGATGAAAACTCAAACAAGCCAAGAAGCAACACTACAAAGTTGTGGGAGCACATCCATGAAGCAGTCGAAACTCACAAGGACCACACCACCCATCATGCACCAAGGGCAGCACATCCAAGCAGGAGGGTAAATGAAGTGGATAGACCTATATGGCTATATTTGAATATGTATCTGTTTAATATCTAAATAATTTGAATCCATCTGATTAGTAGTTGGACAACTATTTAAATATCCAAATCCATGTCCAATGAATTTATTCAAATGTGGATATATCCAAATCTAGGAAAGCTCAGTCCAAATGCCCAAATCCTAAAATCTGAATTCAGATAATATCCAAACCTCTGTAAAATTCAATCTAAATATCTGAATCTAAAAATTCAAATCTGAAAACTTAATCTCCATATTTGAAGAATCTGAATTCATATATGACTATTTTACATTTAAAAATTATAAATATAAATATAAAAGTAAATAAAATTATAATGATAAAATAATAAAATTATAAATAAAATGATAAATATGAATTCTATTGGATTCTAGGATGTTTGATCACATTAGTAAAGAAATTCAAATTGAATTTTAAACAACAGATATTATATATATCCAAATTCATTCCTACTAATTTTTTGATATGAATTTCAAAGTATGACTAACATCTGTTGAAATGAGGACATCCAACTCAAAAAAAATTGGTTAAGAGTGGAGGAGTCCTTTATTATACATTTTATTCCAAGTGTCATCCCATTTTCTGTAGGGGACTACTTTAATACTCCTCACTTATGGAGGCCTTTTTTTACTTTCTACAAATATCGTTATTTTTGGATTAGATAGATATACAAAGACTTAGGTCTAAATGGCCATAATGGACACTGATACCAAGTTGAGACGTGGACATTTAACTTAAAATCAATTGTTAAGAACAAAAAGGTCTAATTTTATATTAATTGAATAAGTCTTCATCTCATTTTCAATGTAGGGTTATTCTAACTTTTTCCCACACTTTGGCCTTTCTTTTTGATCCTCCAAGTGCCATTTTTAAATTGGGTGAATGTGTAGGAACTTAGACACACAAGACCAAAATAGGCTAGATAGCAAGTTGAAAGGTAGACATCCAACTCTAAAGAAATGATGATCATAAAATAACCATAATCAATTTCTTTCTCTCTATATAATTAGTCGTAACCAAATCTATGCAATATATTTGTGTCATTTTAAACTGTTTATATAATCATATGATTATAACAACAAATAACATGAACACTAATGTAAGGTAAAAAAAAACCAATTATAACATGGATATATATATATAAACCTCAGAGATGGAGAAATAATAGAGTATGCAGAACTTTGAATGACACTGGTCCCTATTAGCCGAACAAAAGCTGCTTTATTCTGTTCCAAAACATACTTTACACTGGTTCCTGAAACCATTTTAATTCACAATGTTACAAAAACACTACCAATGGTAAAAGAAGAAAATGAGTTGACATGCTATAATCTATAATATCATGAAAATAATAGTTTACATAATGAGGCATATCTATCTCGAAAATGATACAATCACACGAGTCATTGTTCATTAAAGGTAGAGAAGTTATCCATAATGGTCTAAATTGTTGTATTCTTTCTCAATTTCTAAAATTGAGACTTTTAAATACTTCTAATAAGTATAATTAGTAGTAATGGCGAAATTATTAAGGATGCTTAGCATTAAAGTAGGATAGATGAAATGGACAAATACTTCTGAAGTGTTATGTGATAAGAAGAAACCCTTAAAATTAAAAGGAAAATTCTGTAAAATTGTTATTCACCTGGCTATACTTTACAATGGACCAATCATGAAAAAGTGTCAACAAGATGTGAAAGACACTTTCTTATATGGCAATTGACACATTGTTTTTCAACTCATTTAAGTCCAACATGAAATTAAGGTTGAATTCCTTACTATAGTGTAACTAAGGATATGTTACTCAAAATGAGCAGGTTGAGGGAGGTCACCTATGACTTAAAGCAGAGTCCACTATTCATGTTAGAAAGATACATCTCTAGTTAGTGATACATCAGTCTTCCACTACTCATTGTTCACACAGAAACTTATAAACAATGAATCCTTGATAGATCCATAACTGGATTCAATGAGAACTGGTTATCAAATAACTCATCTAGGCCTGAAAATACCTAGATCCATATGATGCTTGGGCACCTAGGCAGCACAGCCCACTTATAACAATGACCATGGTTGGGAGCCTCATGCATTGAATTTACTCCTTTTATCAATATTATCATTATAATAATAAGTATCCATTCATTAGCCGACACTGTAGATGAAATGTCATGTACGGTGAAAAAATAAAAGAAATGTTTTACCATTTAGTGAAGCAATACGGTCTGAAATCCATGTTCTGGACACAACAAGCAAAGATAATGCAAACAACTGAGCACCTTGCTTGTCAAGAAGTGTAGGAACCTAATACAGGAAAAAGCAACCGGAACATCATTACTATTCAGCATGCACTAATGTACAACTTCAGAGAATTAAATAGTAGATCCTTGGTTTGCGCCTGAATGGTATAAAGAGAGGAGCAATTTAAGGAGGGCCTGATGGACTCCTTAATAATGGCAAAGAATTAGCCACAAACCAGCACAAGGTCATGAGAAATTGAAAGCAAACATAAACTTACTAATATTTTGAGCATTGCTGCCACTCTAGAAATCAAGGGCCTTTGCTTTATTTGTAAATATGGAATAACTGGCAATGTACTTCCGTCATTTTTTGCAGGAGATGATGCTATGACCTCCGTCATATATGAATCACTCTTGGACTTCAATAACAAGTTTCCCTATAAAAATAAAACAGAAAAAGGTAGAAGAACAAATGTTATAGAAAATGTAATAAACAGAACACATAAATGAGAAGCTGTGGCAAGTCAAAGACCTTTCTGCTTGAAACAAAGGCCCTGCGGACAGCCATTGCATCACTTTGACGACATGTTTCAGATGATTTTAAAAGACTCATGGTTTCTACAGAAGCTTTCACCCTGCCATTGAGAAGAAGCTTAACTAAGAAATTTTGCATTTTATCATCAATAAAAAAATAAAAAAGCCATACAAGTGGAAGGTATGACCTCTTGTCCTGTATACTCCATCCTCCTTCTCCATCTAAGGATAAAACCATGTCATGAAAAGCAACTAATGTTGGACGGTGTGATATAGTGATGCATGATGTCCCCATAGCTCGAACCTTTGCACAGAACCGTTCTTCCATATCCATAGTAACAGCACTGGTACACTCATCAAGAATAGCAAATTTAGGCTTATGATAGAATAACCTGGCCATCCCCAGTCGTTGTTGCTCACCAAGAGAAAGTTCATCACCCCAGTTAACGTCCTTATCAAGTGGATAATGCTCTAGCAAATATTCCAAGTCAACCTGCAGAGTACAATAGCTTCTCTGCATTTATAAATTTTCAGCAAGAATTATATAGCCCCAATAACAATTAGAAAATTATTAGCAAAAAAATAGCAGGATAATAAACATTATTAGGTACATTACAGTTCTCAATAATTCAACCATTTCTGCAGGAGAAAGTAGTTTGGTATCACCATCTGAACTGAGTGGATAAATTAACTGATCACCAAGTGTTCCTAATGCTGTATATGGTCGTTGTGGGACATAGAAGATCTCTTTATTTAGATCAGAACCAACCCCAGGTTTTACAATATGTCCAGAAACCAGTGGCCACAAACCTCCAAGAACCCGAAAGAGTGAGCTTTTTCCACTTCCATTTGGACCTAGGCAGCAAATGCAAGGTTCCGAATTAGGAAAAAGATGTTCATATCAAATGCATATAAACAAATCAAAAACGCATCTTCAAAATCCAGTAAGGTCACTTATTTTGTTGATAATGTCAAAGAGTAGGGTTGGGAAATAATCATCAAGGGGTAGCTGTATTATTATGACTACTTATTGGTTCCCAATGCATTTATGCTAACTACAAAAATAATCAGGGTATGATTCGAATAAAAAAGCAAACATATTAAGTGACAAGGGTTTTCAAAATAATAGAAACTAAACATTATATATGTTAGAGTATAATAAAGGTGATTAGATAAATGAGAAAATGGATATCCAATTAAATTAAGAGTGCATTACTCATTGCATATATTATTCATTTTTTTTATATTTCTTCTTGTGCAGTTCTTGGAAGTCAGAAATTAAGGTTTCTATGAAGTTATAGGAAGGTGCTTTTCACTTAAACACCTTTTTGTACCAATCCAGGTGTATAGACTTGAAAGGAATATTATAAATTCACATTACAATGCAAGTGGTAGCATTTCAAGTATGTAGATGAAGGTTAACAAACAAGAAAGTTAGTATGTTTTTGCTTTCCTAGAATTTAACTCTGGCAGAAACTACCTGTTATCAAAAGATTACACCCAGTTTCCAACCTGAGCGTTAGATCATCAACTAATACATTTCCCCGTGGAGTAACCACCTGGCAGAAAATTTTGTTGGTATCAAATAAAACACTTATGATGATAACCGTGGCCACAAATGATGATTCAGCAAAGATACCTTGACACCAGAAAATTCAATATGCTCTGCTTCAGTAAAATGATTGCTTTGGGACTTCTCATGAACACGTGATTTATCATGTGCAGTAGATAATTCTCTTGAGAAGACCATCAAGCTGTGGATACGATCAGCATAGCCACTGCCAAAGTCATGAAACCAATAATAAGCATTGCATAAGACACAATACATCATTAAAATTAGAGTCTAGAGAAAACTCATTTAGATGTCCCAATGCCCACATTGTTGCCAATGATATGTTTCATAATAGTTCACAGAATCATTCAAAATTAGATATTTTTCAAAATGAATTTCTATTCAGAAGTTTTTGCAATATCACATTCATACATCCAAATTGATGGGACAACACTGGAATTCATCCCAGAGACTGTTGAATATAGTTTATGGATTACACCATTTAACATTTTCTCTGATTCATAACAATGGCTTTATGTTCCATCAATTTGAATTTGCTTGATCCATGCAATTATGGCCTTTTAATGCAATTCCATTTCCCAGTCCAATAGCCATTTTTGAATGGAATCTTAATACTAGATCTCTTTTTATATTATTTCTTAATGCTATATCTTTAATATTGGGTTGGTTACAGCTACAATCCAAATGGAAACCAAGCATTTTGTGGTTTCAAAATGTTGAATCATTTGGCTACTCCAAGAACCCTAAACCCTAAACCTATACTCAATCCTTTAATGAAAACATCTGCAAGCCAATTTTTTTATTTTTTATTTTTTTCCTGCTAGCTACTTAGCAGACTGTGTATAGAGTAGAAAGAATATCAGATTGCACTAAATGTCTAACATAATGTCAATCCATCTTGAAGTGTTTTGTGCAATCATAAAAAGGTTGGATTATTAACAATATCTGTAGTAGTTTGGTTGTCATAGTATAGACATTGGAGTCTCAACTCTGAACCCCAACTTTGTCAACAATGATCTAAGTCAAGCCATCTTACAAGTTATCTAAGCCATGGATATGTACTCAACTTTTACACTTAATCTAAACACTACATTCTACTTTTTACTCCTCTATATGATAAGATTTCCACTAAAACATAGCACAATACTTAGACCTGAATTTATTGTCATTCATGTTTCCTGCATAATGGAATCAAAATAGGATTTTATCCACAAGTGGCCAATTTTCTTATAAATTAGCTTGCAACTTAGATTGCCTTTCAAGTATGCTAAAACACGTAAAACACCTTTTGAATGTACTACTCAAAGCTTATACATAAATTAAGTAATTCAACTACATGAGAAATATAAAAACATGTCAATGTCAAATAAATCAACTTTTTAATTAACCTCCTACACCTACCAACATCCTAGAAATAAGGGTTTTATTCTATGTGTGTACTCTCAAGTCTGCATCCAAAGAGTCCTATCCACATATCAGGCACATGGCCTTCCCTATGTCCTTCTCTATGAACATATCAATCTATCCCTAACATAAGAAAATTCTATCCCAAAGAAATACTTAGGTCTTCCTAGATCCTTTGTGATGAAGTGCTTTGCTAGATACACTTTCACCTTGATGATGATACCAACCATGCCACTATATGTCAATAGGATATTGTCAATGCATATGGTCAAGAATACATAGCTATCTATTGTCCTTTTGATGAACATAATGTATTCACTGTACACCTGATAAATCCACCATCCATTATTACATCGCTAAACTTCTAAAACCATGCACATGGACTCTACTTCAAGTTATATATGGTTTTCTTGAGTTGGCATATCTTATTCTCCCTCGAGAGACATACTTAGGTGGTTGCTTCATATAGACTTCTTCCTCTAAGTCATTATACAAAAATTATATTTTCAATGTCTAATTGACACAACACATGAATAAAGTTAAGGGAGGCAATGGGAGAAAACGTCTCAACAAGGTCAGCACTATAAACTTGAGTGAAGCTATGACCATTAGTTTTTCCTTGTATTGATCTAAAAAACCATCTAACTCGTATTTTATAGTGAAAACCTACTTACAACTAACAATATTTACTCCTACAAGTCAACCCACTAGCTCTATGTACTACAAGATACTAGTGCCTACATTTCTTCATTCATGGTAGTTTTTCAATGTACAATTTGTATAGCTTCATGATGATTTCTTGGTATAGACTATAGAAAGGGATAGTGCAAACTGGCAAAAATTAAGGGTAAGTTTATTATAAGAAATATATGAGGATATGGTATGGACAGCAGTTTTTCTTTAACCTTTGCACAGAGTAATAGGTTAGTCAAGCTCAATGGTGATGTCATTGCAATTGGTTGAGGTTGTGGTTTCAACAACACTTGCCATCTACAACAATATACCTACAATGGCCAAGTTGGTTGTGATTCCATATCCAAAGGAGGAAGAAGAATACTTTGTATGATTGAATTTGAAGACCCAACATACAATGATGACTCAAAAAAGCAACATTTGTAGATACAATATAACAATGTGTAGGTGGGTAATAACATCAATATCCCTTTTAAGGATGAGAATACTCAATAAACACACATTTTATAGATCCAAGTGTAATTTTGTTTAGACCAAGGGTAAGAACTTACATAAAAGTCATATAAACAAACGCATAGGGAGGTAAGGAAAACAACTCCTTACTCAAAAAAACCTAAGGGGTTCACACCACAAAAGGGTGTAAATGACATATGATTGATAAGATACGTAGCTATGAGACTTGCATTAAACCACAAGTGCATTAGCACCTTTAACTCAACCATGAAAGTGCAAGTAACATCAATAAAATGACAATGTTTTTGCTCAAGAACACCATTTTATTGAGATATATGTGAACATGCTGTTTGATAAAGAATTTTAAAGGAACTACAAAAATTTTGCAAGTCATTCTGCATGAACACTGAAGCATATTATCAGTACAAAGAATCTTTGGCTTAACTCAGTTGCCTAATTCACAGGCAAAAGCTGCAATTCAGATTTTCGTTTCTCTGCTAGTTTTCTTTTTGTGCTGCTCCCCATGTCGTTCAAAAAAAATTCTGGAATTGGCAGGTGGCAGGAGGTTGGATGCAGAGTTGCATCACAAGAGGAGGCAGGAAATGGCCATTTTAGAAGAGAGCATTGCTGCCTCAGATCTCTTCCATATGCAGTCGGTGTGCTTCCTTTCACTCAGATCTCTCCATCCACTCTTCCCCATCCAGATCCCAAATCCATAGCCCAGTCAGTGGCTAATCATGTTGGACGATGGAAAGCTCCAGAACATTTTCCTGACAGTGATGATGCTGCAGTCTACACTTGCCATTTTTTCCCGTCTCCATCTCCTCTATTACACTTCACCTCAAAATGCTATTTTGTAGTAAAGTCAATAACAACCATTGCATGTTGATCTTCTAGATTAAGGTACAACCATAATTAAGATCTAAGAATAGATAACTTAAAAATAATTGCCAGCAAAGGGAAGGCAAACACAATTCCTCACAAGATCACCAATGCAACCTCATACAGGGATTGCAGGCATCAACCTTTGCAAGATTGCTAATGAGATCTCACAAAGGGATGGCCAACAATCTCATGGGCCACCAACATGATCATGCACAGGGATTGCAATCCTTCACAGGAATGCAACAGCAATCCCATTGTGGAATAGTGATGCAATCCCCTGACAGGATTGTGATTGTGATTATGAACTTTTTTATTGTGATTGCATGTTCTTGTAATAAATCTTTTATAGATTTTGTTCTTACAGCTCTATAAAATTTGTGATATATTTTCATTTTTCAGATCATATATATTTGACCTGTAAATCTTATGATGTATCTCATTGTTCTCTATATCTATCATAGACCACCAAAATCACGATCAAAACAGTATGGCAATGGTGACTTGCTTGTAAACCAAAATAAAACTAAAACTAAAATGTGTAAATTGTAAAATTAAAAAAAATCATAACACGAAGACTGTTTCACAAAAAAGCTTTTACAAATAATATTTTAAAGAAAAGTACAAATTGTGTGTCTGGAAACACATGAGATGCGTAGGAGTGTGAACAATGCAAAGGCATAAGAGTGTGAACAGTGAAATCCAACTGTTACAACAGAAATCTGAGTCATATTGTCTCACATGTAGTTTGACAAGGCCTTGGTATTCAGCTTCTATGTTGAATCAAAAGAGTACATTCTATTTCTTACTACAAGTGATGAAATTTTCTCTAACATAAGTACAAAACTCTGAAGAAGATTTTCTATCACCTTTATTCCTTATATAGCTTGAGTCGGAATATGCCTAATCATCAAGTGATTATGTATTTTATATACCAAACCCTTTCTAGGAGCATGTTTAACATAGGTAAGCACACAAAGATCTCCCAACCAACTTCTTTTGGCTTGTGCATAAACTAATTAAACTAAGTTCACAACATAGACAATGTTCAATATTGTGATAGATTAATTTTTCAAATAGTCTTCTATATTTCCTAAGGTCCTCCAAATTGTCCTAGATATTAGAATTGAGCTCTATTGGTGTAATCTTAGATTTGCAGCAAAAGTCTTGTCTCTTGTAGAAAATCAAGTGTATACTTGGTGTTAGAATCATTCTCCCCTTAGAGTATACAAACTCAATACCTAAAAAGTATCTTGGTTTTCCTACATCTTTGGTAATGAAGTATCACTTTAAGTAGTCCTTTATATCAGTAATAGCTTTACTATCAATATAATGTCATTTACATAAACTATTAGAATTACACAACCTTCATCAATCTTCTTGGAGAAGATATGATAGTCCACAACACATCTTCTAAAATCATAATTGGTGACAACTAGAACTTTGCAAACCATGCTCGAGGTCTTTACTTGAGCCTATAGATGAACTTCTTGTTAAGATCAAGTGCTACCATTACACTAAAAACTTGAACTAATAGTGAGAACTTAATACCTCCTTATAAGTAGTCAATAGTACCACACAGCCATTCAAGTATAACTTGGCTTACCACTCCAGGTGTGACTCGACCCCAACCCAACCTCCACTACAAGCAGGCGATTGTTGAGCCTGTGACTTGGCCCATCCTAGCCTCTGGCATAATCAGCCCCTCACCATGGTTGATTATGACTTGGCTCACCATGGCCTCTGGCATCACTAGTCTCTCGTCATAATCAGCCCCTTCTAGGATTAATTTATGGTAATAGATAACAACACTTAGATGAAATTGAGACAAAGCATTGAAGAGAAGGTTTCTTCGTAATCAATGCTACGCATCTAAGTGAATCCATAAGAAACAAGCCAAGTTTTGTAGTGTTCTACAAAAGCATTCAATTTGTACTTGATAATTTACACCCACCTGTTGGTGACTATACTTACCTTTGTGGGGCAAGTAACTAAGTTTCATGTACCATGTGCTTGCAATACTTCATTTCTTCATTCATAAATGCTTTCCAATAAGGCAGAAAAAATAGAAAGAATGATATTTTAGAATAAAGACAAAATAGAATGAGCAATGTAGGGTCTTTTACCCTTCCATAAAGCAAAAGGAAATCAATATTAAGGACTAGGAAGCTAAGGTGTTCAGGCCTACATCTGTAGTTGAGGTTGGTTGTGCCTTAATCTCATCGGGTTACTTGGGTTGATGATCTCATCGGGTAATCAAATAGAAATAGGTGGTGCATACAAGCTCAGGTTAGACTAATAGAAAATAAAACCAAAAGGTGGAAGGAAATCCAAGTACACAAAAAAATAAATTTACCATCTTTTCGACAAAGTTCAATACACTTCCTAATTCTTATTCAATCAAAATTTGACGAAAAATAACATTTAGAATCTTGATAGCAAATAATTTTTATAAAATGTTTTGTGCAATTAAGCACCTAAATTTCCTATAGAATCAGTTTTCCTTGTTAATAATTCCATTGTATGTATGACATGCACTTCGATGTGAAATGGTATTTGAAATGAAAAAGGTGTGTAAATGTGGATGTTCTGAAAGGAACTGTAGATATGGTGTTTCAGGTAAAAAGGTGTGAATGTAAAAGAAAGACTACAAAGGGGACATACTGTAGCTTCATATGGTGGTTCAGAACTAACCTTAGACGATTCAAACGTCGTGAACTGCTGGAAAGAGTCCCAAGTGATTGAAAAATAGATGCAATGACACTTGCATGATATCTGAGATTGCTCAACATCTCTGCCCTTCCCAAAGTTGAACTGTCAGATCTTAGATTGCCTGAAAAAAATGGCTCCATTATCAAAATTACTCCAACTGTGGCTCCAAGGTACTTCAACAAAAAGTCTTGAATCATTCCGAACCACCAATGCTCAAAATGAACTAACTTCAAGTGCTTTACAAGTGCCTGGAACCGTTGGGTAATGTGGTATTCTTCTCTATTCTCTCCACCATAAAAAGCTATGCTTTCAGAATGAGTCCTCAACCGTGAATGGCACTGATGATAATCACCTGCCAACTGTTGCTCTTGAGACATAAGCTTTGCAAATGAAGGAGAGAAATTTCTGATCGTAGACCCTGCCCCTAAAACATAAGCCTGAAAGAATAATATACTATAGATATAAGAAAATTACAATTTTCTGTAAAAGTAGATTATATAAAATATTTTTGTGGGCCATCATCATATCTTGAATCTTGAAGAAAAAGAGCAATAGCTTAACCATGTCTATAGAAGCAAATATACAGTATTTTTGTAATCTTCTATAATCAAGTAGGCCAAGGAATTCTAGTAAATATTGATCTTCATTTATCTTAAATAGTAAACATTCAAACAGCTAACAAATGGTAGATTCTAAAAAGGTTGTATAAATAATGATCTGAAGATAAGGTGTGAACAAAGTACCAGAATCCATATCACATATTTTGGACTTGCATAAGAACAAAGTTGCCAACTATACAGAAGTGCATCAAACATTGCTATGAGATCCTCCTGTAGAAGCTCACTCAGTTCTAAACAAAATCTTGGTGTATCACTTGCTATTCTTTGTTCAGCATTTGTAATTCGTCCATCAACATGTGATAACTTGTAGTATACCATATTCTGCATGCAAATATCACGATTAAAAAATTTTCAGTACATTCTCAAAAGATTTTGGAATCACTAGCATAACACAAAATAAGGAAAATAGGATTCCTTTAACCTGTCATTATATCCAAAATGTTAAAGTGTGTAATAAATATACCCTTTTATGGGTCTTAAAAAGGCTTAGGTGTTATGTGTGTAGGTTTAATCTCACATTGCTTATTTTATATAAACTTCCCTTGTGTGCCTCTATATATAAAAATCTTTATGTTTGCCGATGACAGCAATTCACTTCCACCCAATTTCTTTGTTTTAACATGATAGCACAACCCAAGGTTTTGACCTAAGATCCAACCCTTCAACACACCATCCAGCTGCCATTAGCCACCTCCAACCCCACCATCACTGCTGTCTAAGGCTTCCAGACCTCCAACTGCTATTTCCAGGGGATATGGGCCCCCATCCAGCCACCAGCACCACAGCCCTCTAGGGCCTTAACAGCTGCCGCCCATCAGGTGAAGGCTGGCCTTCTACATCAACTGGGCCTTCTATCTTTTCATGCAGTCCTTTCAGGGATGTCCCTTACTTTTCCACCACCAGTCAACCTAACTGGTGGCCTATTAATGCTGCACGGCCCATGAAAAGGTTTATGTTTCTTGGTTACACAACGTAAGTCCTAAAAGATAGTGAAAAGGAAAAAAGTTATGCAACAAAATAATTATTTTATAGCTATAATCTTACTAAGTAGAGTCAACTACATGAATCCTTTTCTTTTATCTATTTCTATCCATGGACCACTATGGCTGAATTGCATAAATTGAAAGCCTTTTTTCACAATTCCTAAGTAATTTTAAACCTTCTACAATTTTTTTTAAATTTTTTATCTACACTAATTAATTTTCCCTTGCTAACTAGTGTATTCTTTGGCCTTTTAAGAATATGACCAAACTACTTAACTTGATTAATTAATGTGCTCTTTGGCATCCTAAGGATAGAACCAAGCTACTTATGTTGATTTTTTTATCTTCAATTGTTGCAACTCCTACACTATTCCTAAAAAAATCGTTTTTTAATTACCACTATTTACGTAAGCATATACATTTTACCAACACTAAATTTTTGCATATAGTCATGTTTTACAACTTAAAATTTCGAGTTATAAAATATAACTCAGTGAATAACAATTTTATAGAATTTTTCTTTTAATTTTAAAGGTATTCACTCCTATTACATAGCACTTAAAAAACATTTTTCCACTTCATCAATCTTTACTTTAATTTCACCATTGTTACTTATTAAAAATTCTAAGTATTTAAAAGTCTTACTGTTATGAATCTCATGACTGTTTAAATGTATGCTTTCATCATTATTCCTAGTATCATTCAACTTATATCTTATATGTTCAATTTTTGACCTGCTCAGGGTGTATTTGGCAAGCTGCTGGAGCTGCATTGCTTAGTAATAGGCACTTGTGTGGTTGCTTCTTGAAACAAATGTGTCTACTTTACATAGTGCACGGAGTGGCACAGTGTGATATGTACTATAGCAACAAAAAAATGAGCATACGGATGGAGTGGTTCAATTTTCATCTGAAATGACAAAAATGCCCTCAAACCAAAAAACCCTCAATATAGGGGATTCCCTTCAACCTTTACCCACCTCAATGTCATTTTCAATCATAGACTGTCACTAACCGCCCATTTATTGTGCCTCCTCTATTGCTCTTCCAAAAATTAGCTTCCACATGTTGTATCAAGTAGACAAGTTCTTCCTTCCTCACTAGAAATCTCATCCCAAATCACATTTCATTGTCAAGATTAGTGAATCATCTTGCCATTTTGTCCTTTCCCTTTGATTAGAAAGAGTTTTACACCCAACAATCTACCTTCACTACTGTTATTAGGGTTTAGGCTTTTCTGTTAGACCTGTTGGCTTAACACTTATTCATTCATTCTTATAATTTTGGAATTTGTGTTGGTGTCTTGTTTTTCTACAAGATGTTTCCTAATGGGTATTGTTTGTTTTGTAATGGGTATGCGGCTTTTGTGAAGTTTACTTCTAGTAATGTTTACCTTACATGATATTTCACCATCTAGCTCTTCATGGTTTGCTTCTCGATCCTAATGTTTGAGACCTTCTATCTTTGTTAATGGTAAAAATAAAGGGAAACATAAAGCCCTAAACCAATTGGACTCATTGACATGCATCCTAGAAGACATGGACAAATGTATCAAAATACTACATTAACATGGCATATACGAGAAATCAGAGATGTGGACTATTACTACGTTCAAGTTTGAAAATTAAATAGCAAGAGAGTTGTTTCTCAACATCCAACTGGCAAAGCAACAAATCAAATGGTTGGAAAAGTGTGTACTAGCTTTCAACAAGAATTATTCATGCTAATGTGCCTATCAATGTTGAGACTTGAGAGTAGCTATGGAAATGCACAAAACCTTAAACATCGACAATAAAGAAGGAATAGACTCAACTCTAAGAATTTGATTACGTATCTAAGCTGCCAAATCAAGATTCAGTCTAGCAAGGAAAATGCTCACTACAAGTTCGTTTCTATATCTTTTCATAATAGGTATGTCTGCAACAAAGGATTAGTATACTTCCAAATCATCAAGAAGGGTGCATAGAGTACCATAGTAGTTGTGGACAGAACAATCCCCTTGAAGATGAGTTAAAAGTTATTCATAAATTTCACATACATGAGCAATGTTCTAATCATTACCATAAGTTGCCTGTGATATGTCCCAAACACACTTGGCAGAACAATCCCCTTGAAGATGAGTTAAAAGTTATTCATAAATTTCACATACATGAGCAATGTTCTAATCATTACCATAAGTTGCCTGTGATATGTCCCAAACACACTTGGCCAGTCAAATGTGGGAAATTCTACATGCAATATTTTCTTTAACATTCATTCTTCTTAAACTTATCTTAAATTATTCTTATTGTTACTACTTCTGCTACAACCACCACTATTTATCTTTTGCTACTGCTATAATTCTGCTATAACAATTGGTTATTTATATTTCTCTATTTATCTATTATTTTTCAACAATATTTAAGTTTTTATCGAGTTTGTTGCAAATTGAATGTTCCAACTAAGGGAAAGTATTAAAATAAATATTGTATAATTATTATATATATAGTAAGTTTAATTTTACATTATTAATGTTGTGGTGATCATGTCTTTGTAACTTCTATATATAGAAGTATTATCTTTACTAATGACAATTCACTTCCACCCATTTTTAGTATTTTCAGGAATATATTATAATAGAGTAACTAGATACCCATATAGCCCAAACCTGATTTATATGTAACCAAAGTTTTGAAACTAATAGCGATAAGAACAAGATCCATTTTCCCTACTTTCCACAAATATTAATAACATGTTGCAAATTTGACAAAAGTATAATCATACAAATTCAAAATTATGTAGATTGAAATGTATCAAAAATCAATTACAAAATAATAAGAATTATTGAATAATCATAAGCCCAAGTATAACAACAATGTACTCACCTCAAAGTAATACTCATGAATAACATTTGTTAATGTTTTTCGAAAATGCAAGCTTAAAGCTGCCGTTAAGTACTTTGTAGTGGAAAATAAAGTTGATTGTAGTAAACATAATATAAGGTTTTCAATCATCAAATGCAGAAATGAAGAAGCACGTTGAAGAAATGCAGCCCTGAACAAGAAACCTTGCACTTTTGCCAATCGATTACTCAAATAAGACCGTAACACCTGCATTACAAATTTTCCTTAATATCAAAATAACGTGGTATATGAAATGATAGTAAATTGTTTAGAAACTTTTATAAATTTCAATAGCATGATTATTCGCAAGAGAACTGTATGGTACAAAAAATCCTATCTTCAATTCAATTACATCATATGAAATGATAGTAAATTGTTTAGAAACTTTTATAAATTTCAATAGCATGATTATTCGCAAGAGAACTGTATGGTACAAAAAATCCTATCTTCAATTCAATTACATCATGAATAAGCAACAAGGAACATGTACAAATAAAAACACCAAGAGAAAGAAATCAAACATTTTATTACAAACGCATATAATCAGCATCATTGATAACTATAGATATTTGTAGGTTTTTTTTGAGTAACTAGAAGCAGGTATGACAAAGTTGATTATCCCTGTAGAGACCCAGTTTTTGAATACATATCCAAAGGTGACCATCTGACTTGTTTAGAAGTATGGTGAACCTACCAAATGTGAGGATTGGATGCTATACTGAATTGGAGGGAGAATCCCACATAGTGAGAATGTCACCAATAGCTTCTTCATAGTACCAACCATCAATTAGCCCATATGCAACTATCAATGTAAAGTGATATCCACTACAACCAACTTCGTTTCCAACCAAAATGACAGATTCTTTGGATTGTGTGCAAGTGGACCTAAACAATCTCTGTTTACTGGTGAAGCCAAGACCTCTGATATTCCAAAAAATGATCTACATTGTGCTTATTGAGTCCATCATTGGTGTGAGACAAGTCTCACATCCCCTTCTAGCATTTCTATGTTGCTGGCCATCTCAAGGAGAAGTTGATCTGAAACATATATCTTCACGTTTCACCTTGCTGGATAAAGACAATGAACCCTTTTTCTTCCTTTCTTGATATACAAGAACACCCAACCCTTTTGGAGACCCCTATTTGACTAATTTCTAACCCCCACAGGACTAGCAGAATCCTACCAAAGGTTGGATAGAAAAGCAAAAGGAGAGGGAATCACAGAAGAAGAATTTTAGCGAAAGGATGTTAATAAAACAATTACCAAAAGATGGCTGCCTCTTTTTGTGCCATGGGTTAGCTCATCCACTAGAGCACTACAGAGAACTATGAACTCAGACCATGCTACACCAGCAGTCTCCTCTACAAATAGTTGTCAAAGTCCCATCCAGATTCATCTTCAAATGGATCGCAATAGAGGCCCTCTGGAGTCGTGACCAGAAGAGAATATCATAAGATACCATAGCTAGATGTTGGTCAAGGAGAGACCATCAAATGAGGAAGAGTAGAGGAAATGCATAGAGATAATGAAAAATCAAACAGATTAGAAAAAGGGAACAGTGCAGAGAGATTGATAGAGGCTTAAGAATCAACAATGGTGGCAGCACACACTAGAGTCATACTCATCATCGTATCAATTGCAAGCATGTTGGGTAGAGACAACAAAATATTTAAGCTTGAAATTGGATCCACCACAAAATATTCAAGCACCATTAACAACCAAAATGTGTGCTTCATCCTTCCAACACTGGCAGTTCAAGTTCTGCAGCTTCATTTTCTATGCCAACAAACACAACTTCAATTCCCAATTCAAGATCCACTGCATGAGCCCCATCAAGAACTTCAATAAGGACTGAGTCAAGGTGTGGTTCATCCAGTTCATCCCCCAAACCATCATGATCAACCTTAGGATGGCCAGATGAAGTTGTAACGGGCAACAACCAAGGAATATACATTCAATAGCATATCAAGGAAACATAATGAGCATTGATAGAGATATTGGTGGGCATTCAATAAATCATAAAAATCAATAAAACTTCAAATTTTGACTTGAAATTCTAAGATAAGATAATTAAATGTTTACTTGAATGTCATCAAAAAATTATCAAATTACTTGTAAACCACTAAGGCCTCATTTAGCTATTTCTAAAATCGAAAAATCGAGAAAACTTCAATTTTAACCACTAGTATTAGTGATATATTAGTTAATTGAGGGTGTTGTATGTAAAATACCCATCTCTCTCTATATATATATAGATATATGTTGTAAATCTCTTGTTAATGATAATTCTATGTTGCCAAGGCATTATCTATGGCTGGTTAAATTTTTTTTTTTTTTTTTGATGATTACTCTTGTGTTATTTGGGTTCACTTGTTCAAAGACAAAAGATGTGTTCTAAACATTATCAAAAAAAAATTCAATGAAATCAAAAATCGTTATTTTGTTGTTCCAAAATTTTTCCATACTGACAATTCTTTGAAGTTCTAACAATGTGCCCTTCAAACCTTTTGTAAATCCCTTGGTACCATTTATCAAACTACTTGTGGTCATACTTCACACAAAATAAAGTAGTAGAACACAAACACCAACACATTCTCAATGTTTCCCACACACTCATGGTGCACATGAAGGCTTTAGGGTATCTCTGGTTTAAAGTTGTCCTTACTATCACTTATCTTATCAAAATGATGTCTTCTGACCCATTAGGGGGTGAGATTCCTTTGCATCATTTATGTCCTGAAGATGAGTGTTTTCCCTTCTTGAGTTTTTAGTTGTGTTGCCTTTGTTTACAATCTAAACCTAGGTCAAGACAAGTTTGCTCTTACATTCTTCAAATGTGTCTTTGTAGGATACTTGTGAACTCAAAAAGGATATTGTTGTTACCACCCTCCCATGCAACATTTTCTTGTCTTCATTGATGTTACATTTTTTAAGTCTCATCCCATCTTTGAGCCTCATAAAGGTATTGGTGGCGATGGCAAGGTGTCCTTACATGCTCCAACTATTTTTCCAGATATAGATGAGAGGCCCATCAACAAAGCAAGCATCATGCCTACTTCAAGTATATCATTAATGATGGTTCCACACCACAACACATTTCTCTTGACCTTCTTATAACCCTACAAAAAGGTACAAGAACCTACACTATTCATCCTATTTTTAACTTTATTACCTATAATCACTTACATGCTAGCCTTAGGGATCTTTCTCTCAATATCACAGCAGAGTCTATTCCTAGAAATTACTTAGAGCCATTAGAGGCACTACAATTACCTCGTTGAGAGGCTACTATGGATGCAATGATGGCAGCACTAGTATCTCAATAAACATGGACACTTGTCTCTCAACCCATCAGTGCTAGTGTTGTTACTTGTTGTTGAGTGTATACCATCAAATACAAATTTAGCAGCTCGCAATTTTAGTTTGACTTATAGTGAGGATTATGAAGACACTTTCTTCCCTCCCGATGGCTCGTCTTAACTCCATTCATGTGCTATTGTTAATGGCTATCAATAAATTTTAAGAAATATATTAGCTCAATGTTAAGAATGTCTTTCTATATAATGATTTGCAGGAAACTATTCTTAAAGAGTAACCTCCTAGATATGTCGCTCAAGAGGAGAATATAGTATGTCATCTTAAAAACACAATCTATGGACTCAAATAGAGTCAAAAATTTAGTATTGTCATAATTCAAGGAAACTTCAAAAGATGCCAAATAGATCACTCAATATTCATAAGGTACACCAAAGTTGAACATATCATCATTATTATCAAAGTGGATGATATCTTACTAACAAACAGTAATTCACATGACATAGCGAAGACAAAAGTACATCTTGCAACACACTTTGCCACTAAAGATATGAGATGACCTGTTACTTTTTGAGAACAGAATTTGCATATACAAAAAGGAAGGTATCTCTCTTTTAGTGGAAGTATGTACTAGACCTATTACAAAAATCAAGCTTACAAGATGTAAACCAAAAGGCACTCTAATAGAACAAAATCTCCCATTTTGGGAAGATATGTCAGAGTTTTTAGAAAATCTGGACAAGTACATAAGACTCATTGGAAAGCTGATCTATCTAATAGTTACCCAAATATCACCTTTGCTATAGAATTTCTCTCACAATTTATTCAACGAAGGAAAGTTCATTGGAAAGGAGTCACTTAAGTTGTTGCCTATGTCAAAGATACTCTCAAAAAAAGTTTGGCATATGAAAATCATAGGGTTCATTTGTTTATCCAGCTTCAACTCTAGCTTCAATTTTAATAACTATGAAGAGTTGAAATTGAAAATAATTTTACAAACGATAATAGAATTACATAGTAAATTATGAAATAAAAATTTATGTATGAAAATTTGTGCGATAATGATAACACAAGAATTTGTGCAGAGTTAAAGTTAAAATTGAAATTGAAAAAGCAAACGAAGCTATAGTCACCTTCAAGTTGAAGCTTTCTCAAATTCAAGATATACTAGAGATTGTAAAGAATGAAAATTTACCTCAAATTATTACACATATGTTGGAGGAAACTTAGTGACATAGTGCAGTAAGAAATAAAATATAGTCTCTCATTTGAGTGCAGAAGTGGAGTATCTATTTATAGCTCAAATTGGGTTTGCAATGATGTGGATAAGACACTTTCTTACTAAGTTGGGATTCCGTATAGCTACTTCCATGAAGATGCATTGCAACAATCAAACAACTATATATATTACTAGTTATCTTATTTTTCACAAGAGAACAAAGCATATTAAGGTAGATTGTCATTACATCTGAAATTTAGTAATTGAAGGAATTGTGACTACTCCATACACTCTATCTATTAAACAATGAACTAACATCTTCACTAAGGGACTAAGTGTAAAGGATTTTCAATGACTTTATAGTGAGTTAGACATGCATTTATGGTCCAACTTGAGGGGGAGTGTTAGTATTAATGATATATCAGTTAATTGAGGGTGTTGTATGTAAAATGTCCATCTATATATATATATATATATATATATATATATATATATATTGTAAATCTCTTGTTAATGACTATTACTTTCACTTTTCCACATTAACTATTTTAGCCAATTTTGCATAGTTCTTTTGTTAACATGAAATTTGACAGTAAAATCAAGAAAAATTCTAAACGATTTTTGTACTGTGACCTAAATTCTTATCATTTTGATTACCTTAGAATTGATGCAAAATCACAATTTTGTAAATTTTTTCCTTCTCAAAATCGTATCCAATCTATACCTAAATCATACTTGCATGCCACTGAAAAAAACATTCAGTGGTATGCAAGTTATTTGATTAATTCATAAGGCATGCAAGCATAAATACCATAAATAACAGACGTATAAAATCACTTATATTGAATTTCTAGGAAATATACACTCAAAAAATCAGTCAAATAGCAATCTCAACTTGTCACAATACCCAAAACAACAAAAATATTGTCTTTCATTTATCCATCAATCAGAAACCTTCGATAAAACATTGGATTTTGTCCACACTCTTTAACTGTTGTATTTGCTAAATGTTCTACCAAAATTCTCTGTATCAACTAATGGTGCCAGCCAAAGGTTAAAAGCAATTGTGTAGGTACTTACCACTGTGATTACTAAAGCCATGAGATTCTGTACTCCAGTTCTTCCCATCTGTGAAATCAAAATAGCAGCTATAACTTGTAATGATCTCACCCCCCTTTCACTTTTCCTTCTCTTTCTACTAGTACCTTTCATCTTGCTGGTTTTGTTAACATCACCAACAAGCTTTTGTTGATCATTAAATTCAGAAACATTGCATTTGTGTCGGTTGTGTGATTGCACATAAACTGCAGTCCCTCCAGCAACTAGCACACCAGTAAGCACTGCAACTGTTCTCCTGTGAAAATAATCATGATTGAATATACAATTATTTAAAAAGCAAATCTCAACATCCTATGAGATAAAACAAGTAACATAAGTGCATCGATGAGAACTATAAGATTACCATTCATTGATTTGGATCTTAAATTTTTAAGTTAGGACTGTATTATTCTTGTAGAAGCTTGAACAAATATATGTTCTTCGGCTTGGAAGACATTCATGAGAAGACAAATAATGCATACAAAGCTTTCATGAGAAAAAGATTTTTCCTACAGCACCTGTTGGTAAAACCCACGCTGATATTGTTGCTACAACCACAATGCTAGAATCTGCTCTACATTGGGATTATCAAGGGTATAAATTTGTTACCTGCCCATTAGGTGTTGAAACTTGCTCAAAAAACAAGTTTTTTATGGAAAAAGAAATGTCAAAGTCAAGCTACAAAAAGCTCTCACTAATGAAGCAGCCCAACTTGTTCAAACTAGTTGAGACTCAATAAGAATATTACACATAAGTATATGCACACATATGTATCTAAAGATATGCAACTTTTTTGGATGTTGTATGGCTCATGTTATTAAGCTGGGTCACCTAGAAGTCTCTTGGGAAATAAAAACAAATCAATTAAAAAAACCAAAATCATGCTGGATTTACTAATAGATCCAAAAAGGATCGGTTATGTCATCACTAATGGCCCATTTCTAATGACCCATTTCACTTCAAGAGGAGGATGTACACTTCTCCCCCTATCCAGCATCCTCCAATTTCTATGGCTTCTTCCAACAGGTCCAAAGACCTCCAGCAAACCTGGCAACTGTCGCAACTCCAATGAGTGTCACAGGTGTGGGACTGCAAGAGTGGGTGGGTGAGTGCAAAAGTGCATGAGTGTGTGTACAAGTGTGTGCATGAGTGCATGACATCTGGAAAAGAGATCACTGGCTAGGCATCTCCTAGGTGCACAGACATCCAAGGTCAATGATTGGTGCCTAGCATTATATGGACCACAAACCAAGCTGTTACAGGAACTTTGAAAAATGAACCCAAAAATAAAACAAAAGGTGAAACCAATGGGTGGCATGAGTAAGAACCATTGGTAAAGATTATCATAGCTTGATTGTAATGTATCTTTCCCTTTATGATGCAATCTTCACATTTAATTTTGATTAAATGTTAAATAATGTGTGAGAACTATTTTTTCAGCTATTATTCTTCTAAAAAGTTGAGTTTCTGGTCTAGAAATCAAATTGCAACTTGATCACCAAATAAATCAATTCACAGACTTTGAGTCAAACAACAAACAGTTTAATATCAACGTTTAGGCTCAGCTCACTTAAAATTCCTAAGTCACTCTCAGGAATTTGAATGGAAGATGCTTTGATTGATGAGCTGCATTGATTTTCAAGCTTTTGAAAATGAAATTAATATGCATCTATTGGTAGCTAAGAAGAAAAATTTTATTTTTGTACTTTATACACACTAGCATTGTTTTATGGCAGAGATACATTAGTATGTTTTATATTAATCTATATTAAGTTTGATTCCAGCAAAAGTAGAAGACACTCAATCATAACTGTTAGAATAATGATGATAAATTTCATTATAAATTATAGTTAAAACCCTTCCAAAGAACAAAACCTTGCACGCTCAATTGCTTTAGCAAGAACCTTCTTGAAGTAAAGGTTCCAAAAATGATACAAATGTGCCAAATGGGGAGGTGATGTGGAGAGCATCCTTCATTTCTCACGTATCTCTTTATTACAAAAGCATGAACTAAAATGATAAGGACAATGACAAACATTTCAATAGCTCACAAATATAGCATGTGTGAAAACAAAGAAATAGGTCGAAGTTGAATTTTTTAACAAAGGCAATGCATATAGAAGTAATAAGGACATTATTAACACAACTGTAACAATGTGAGACTAAACCTTAACCCTAATACATTAATTCACTCTAAAACACCTCCACTAGCTGGTTCATCCAACTTGCAACAAATTCAATAACAACTCAATAAACTTAGACATAGATGAAAACAATGAATATATAGAGAAACATAAAAAGAAATCATTATAACAGCAAAATATAATAGTTACCATAGCAAAACTAACAGTAATTTGAATAATAATAAGAGCTTGTTTGTTTATCTAGCTTCAACTTTATTAATTGTAGAGAGTTGAAGTTGAAGATAATTTCACAAATGATGTTAAAGTTACATAATAAATTATAAGGTAAAAATTTATATACGAGAATTTATACGATAACGATAACACATATGAGTTTGTAGAAAGTTGGAAATGAAGCTAGAGTTGAGAAAATAAACGAAGCTTAAGTAAGGTTAAGAAAAAAGATATATCAAATAGTAATAGATTAACTATTGGAAGATACAATCTAAGGTAGTAAAATAGACAAACAAATGTGATCTAACCTCCAAAAGTAAAGATAAGTAGATAAATGTGATCTACCTTTAGGAATTTCTAGGGAAATTGATTTTTTTACTTCCACCAACATTGTTTGGCATACACTCACTTTTCTCCAAGTTTGTGTATTGGTAGATAGATGCAAATTATATTTAGAAATCTTTCTAGGCTTGTTTCAATAAGTCACAATTATTCTTTAAATAGCCTGACTTTGGAATATTTTTGAATTATTTCTAGTTTTGCAAGATAACAATTTAATTAACTATTTTTCAATCAGTCATATTAACTATTTTAATTTGCAAGATAACAAGTTAATACAAAAATATAGCAATATAATTTTACAATATATATTATGCTAGATCTTTTGCTTTATTTGTTGAGTGTCAGGTTTCATGCACAGCAAGTGCCAAATATTGCATGATGTGCCAAACTGTAAGTACGGCAAGTGCTAGACAATTTTTGGCATGTTGGACCTCACATACATGACATGTGCCAAACTTTGCACGACGTGCCAAATGGAAATTCTAAATGCTTCAATCTTGCATAGTGTCACTTTCAATGTATCAGGCAATATTACCAAGCAGTATATTGTGACTCTTAAATATATGTAGTTTCAGCATACTTACCTTCTAGTGTGTCAAGCAATGGAGTCAATCGGTCAAACCAAACGATATACTGTATAAGTTTACAATTATCAATATAAATACCTCCGGTGGAACCTTACTACTTGGGTGTCTTCACACCTTAATAAGCTTCTATAGGCAATTCATATGAAGTGTGCCTAAGAGCTCATTCAAATATTAATATTTTATAATATTAATTATATATTATATATTTATAATATATAATAATTATTATGTATAGTTTTAAATATATTATTTTTTGAATAACATTCAAATACATAAATAAACCTATGATAACATCAAAACATAGTGTAATAATAACATTATATACATTTTATTGATATATATAATTACACATCTCAATAATTATGCATACTTCAATTATATTCCATCAATATATATAAGCTTTTTAAAAAAAAAAAAAAAAAACTTTAAAATGTATATAATTTGTGTAAGACCTGCAATTAGCTAGTGGGTCACCATGGTGGGGGATCTTCACACCTAAATATAACCTCAATTGAAGACACTTTCACAAAGGGAAGTGAAATTAGACGCATTTCCCTTTTCCTTGAGCCCCTTCACCCTATTCACATTCTCTAGAATCACTATCTAACATCTTTTAACTCAAGAGCCAAAATGTACGTGTTCCCTTCCATCATAGAAATTAGAAATGTACATGTCGACGATGGCACAATTGGCAAGTGAGGTGGGAGAAAGGTGGTAGCTAGTGGTGGTTGGTGGCTACCTCAGGGCTTGAACCTAAGCCTCGATACCCTATGAAAATATGCATGAGATGGGCAAGAGAGTATTCTATTGAGAAAAACAATGCTCTATATGTAGAGACTACAAGGACATGATCATCACATTACCAGCAATGTCAAATGAAACTCACTAAACACACATAACCTAATATATTATTTACCAACATGTTTAAAACAGGAAGCAATTCCTAAACCTACAATATTTATTTGATATCCATGGAAAACAAAAATATTTTCAATTTCAAAAATTAATTAAAATAAATTCTTGCATTAAATTTATAAAAAAAAATCCTTGCAATGCAACATTATTTATTTATAAAAAACATAACAACCTTAGATGGACAGCAGATCAACACAAAGGAGAATGTTTGGTGGCTTATCTGACAACTTCCAATAGGAAGATCTTGGAATATCGAGAGGAGGAAGGGGTGCAGGATAGTGGGAAAAGTTGCTAAAGGGGCTATTCATAAGCTTGAGTAGGGAAACAAGAGTTATTGGCCATGAAAACAATGTTGACCTACAAGGCCCCATGACGGCCACCTTTCAATGCACATTGACAAATATGATGAACTGGTCAACACAGGCCCTACATGGCATCAAAAGGTGCACTAGATGGTAGAACTGATTTATTGTATTGTCCATGAGGAATCACAACACATGCCGTTGACATTTCAAACATTGATCATAACTCATAAGTGTCCTCTATGCTTACAATTTCATTGAGGTACACATCTGTTTCTAGAGGGAAAGCTTAATTACGAATCATGAATAGTTCACTAAACATGTAAAAAGAGAAAAGAAATCTATACATACCTTTTAGAAGCCAAAAACCTACGACCATGCTCTGTCAATGATACCAACTGAAGAGACATCATCTTTTGGAGATGGAAACTCTTTGCGTAGTAACTATGATAGGAGAACAAACATTTCAAGCAGTTGAGTCAAGCCCAAGCTCCACCTTGTATGAAGCAAAAAATTCAACAATCATGTTCAGGTGAAGATATAAAAGCTATGAAACTAACCACAGTTCATTGTTATTTTTCTTAAGATAAAAAGAAACGCTATTGTTATGATGCAGTTCATGGTGATGAGCATCAAACAGTGATGAGCTCCTCCTAAAAAATAAAAGGCAGGTGGCAAATCAACAAATCACAAATAACTCACGACCATGCTGAAGGATGTCTTTTGCTCTTGTTATGCTTATAACAATCTAAGAGTTTGTAACTCAGATTTCTCAGTTTCAACTAATGAATCATAGATTTGAAACAGATATAATTATATGATGCATAGTGTATGTACAGAAAATTCAACATAAACAAAGAAATGAGGGGTTACATGCAGATGAAAGACAAGCATCTGCGACAACAAAAAATACACACTCAATTAATGTTCACCTATATAGTCACTCCTAAGTTTCCATATTATATTTGAAGATATTGATATTTCAAAAGAAAAAAGGTTACTTTTACAATTATATATTTTTTTGTTCTTTTTCACAGAAATTTTTTCAGGAGAAAATGCTGCCTATATATCAAATTTCCAAAATATTTGATAGATATGACTGGGACACAGATTCATAAAGATCACATACATGGCTTGTACTATGTAATGTAAAGTTAGATGTGCATGGATTAAGAATTGTGAATTGAAATTGTATCCTTTGAACCTCGTCTGATATTTTGTCCGTTTGTAGATAAAATTTCGAGTTGAAAATCGAAATTTCGATTTTAAGCATGAAATAGGAGAAGAAAAGCCACCTGTTGGAAGGATCGGCGAAAATGAAAAGGAAATGCGAACTCACAGACTCCTAAGCACTCCGGAAGTCTGAAGGATATCCGCATAAGAAAGTATAAACAAAAGTGGATATGATTCAATCCGATATGTCAATTCACAATCATTATATCAACATTTACCTGGATATGTTGGGAATTATTTCACGATATCAATAGCTAAGAATGACGATATGACGATACCACGAACTTAGGATGACATCATGAAATAGCATGCATGACTTGCAAACAAACAAAGAATAGCTAAGAATGACTTGCTTATCCTCCCAAATAAACTAAACAAACATAAACAGAACGCTAGCGAAATCGGAAATAGTTTCCTACGATATCACCCTGACTGGAAGAAGAAGACGGGAAGCACACGACACAACCGGCGCTCTCCTTCACAGGAATCCATAAGTCCAACAGCTTAGTCGAAACCGCCTAGACGTCGAACATACCACCTGAATTGTGATTGAACAGAACAAGACAGAGAAAGAGGACAGCAGGAATTTAAGAGTCGGGCGATCAGCAGATGCGAGCTTAGGGATGTGGAGGAACAAAAAAGACACAAGTACTTGAAAAATTTTGAAAAAAAAAACAACTTTATTTGATAAAGGCTTGAAAAAAACAATTTTACTTTTAAGTTTTGTCGCTGGTTACGGTAAAATATATTTAAAAATTATATATATATATATAGATATATATAAAAATTTACGATTATATTTTATATTTAAGATAAATTTTACCTATTAAAAAAATCAAAAATATCACTTATAAATAACTGTCACAAGAATTTTTCAATGACCATCATCAACATATAAATTATTCCATTTACTTTTAACTTTGCAATCAAAATATGAGCCAATGAAATTTTTTTAAAAAGTAAAACAATTAATTTCTACACTGTTATTGCGTGAGTCCTCTTTTGCTGGACTATTTTATTATCTATTTTATATCATTTATGTGACTGAGTCTGTTACTTTTTACCTTCTAAAGCCGAGGCTTTGAATTGGACCGGACAATATGACAGTTAGGCCAGTAAACCGTGTAAGTTGACCCGAACTTATCCTATCAATGGACCCGATTCTATTAACCTGATCCGACTATTAAACGGTCAGGATTTGGACCTGAGCACCTTATGTCCGATTAATGTTCACTGAAAAAAATTCTTATTTTTTCTGTAACGGGTAAACTCACCTTAAGGTCCTTAACCTAAGAAGTTATAAGAAATCGTAAGCGTGCCTCTTATAAACATATAGATAAATGTTAATTTTACCACAGCGGGTCGGGTCAAACACGACTCGCCCGCTTGACGGCCCTACCTAAGATTGATTGGTGATAATCAAAATGGTTGTTTTAATTTGAATTTTGATGAATAAAAAATTTTCATTGTCTAAAAAAATTGAGCGGCCAATTTTGCATTTACTCGCCCGCAGAGCCAATGCGTCACTGGTAGTTGCTTGTATCAACACGCCGGCCAGCTGATTGCAAATATTTTTTTACTGCGAAAAGCAACCGATTGCAAACAATTACCATTTATCTACAGTTTGCGTTGTATATCAAAGCTTTTTTAGAAAAACAGAAACTAAGATATATTAAGCACGTTCACGGAAAGATTACACAAAGAACCTTAAAAAAATAAAAAAGGCGTATTAAGTTAGCATATATCAAAGTTTTAAGTCAGCATTTTGAAAAAAGTTGTACAATTTAATTTTTTATTCGATATTTTAAATTTAAACTATTTCATTTTTTAAAATGATGTATAAAAATATGTTAGCAAATAAATAGTATGTTAAATAATGATTATTGAAAATTATTAAAGTATTATCATATGTTAACTGAAATAATTGTCAGCTTATGCCCCCCAAGGAAAGGATGTACATCAAACTAACATTTTGGTTGAAATTTTAACACATTCATTTATCTCTGACCCTTTTTCCTAATGTGATGAATATCATGAATTCTTTACTGGTATGTCATTAAAAAACATTAAAATAATGTGCATATCCCTGAAAAACACAATAATTTGTACAGTATTACAAAATACAATCATTGTCATAAATGTCACTGGTCAAGTTTAACCATTTCATGAAAGTTTGCTTCATTAATTCTTAGTCAAAAAATTATATTACCCTTGCTTGCATGCCATCATAAAGTTTAATGGATATCTCAAAGGCCATTTAATAAAATTTTGCTTGCATTCCTTGAATAGAAGAGGGTGTTCAGGTATTCAGAACGAGGGCATCCCAAGAGATGAGGTCGGATTGACTTGACATTTTTCTAATGATTTCAATCAAGGACAGGTTAGTCTTTTCACAAAGATTGGATGAAAATAAATATCTTTTAAGGTCATATGCATCACTTCAATGTTCTCCAATAGCATGCAAGCAAAAAATCCATATATAAAATAGAATCGAAGGATATTAAACTAATTTTATTGTAATTGAAGAGAAAACAATCAAAATTTTCTAATCTTATGGTAATTAATTAATAATGTTTATCCATAATTCTTTTCTTCATCTTTCACAAATGCACACAATATTGTACAAGTAATATATATATATATATATATATATGTAAATGCATTCTCCATGTACCATTAAACATGACTAATTATAAATATAAGAAAAATACATTCTACACGTATGCAATTCACATCATAAACCAAATCATACCTCTAGTTGGCCCCTTGGTGGCGGTACAAATAGTCTCTGATATGAGCCGAACAACCATTATTAGTCAATTCGAACAAGGTACAACAAAATAATCCATAAAACAAATGTCACATATCCAATATAAAAGAATAAGACATGAGAGAGAAGAAGAATCACCTCAACAAGAAGAGGAAACAAAGTTGAGATGAAGATTTCTTAGGAGGCAAACACCACCAAAGTATAGATCAGCCACCTTCAAGACCCAACTGATAAAAAACCCGATCCAACCATCCAAATAGGAGAGGAGAAAAATAGCTAAACAGCAGTAGAAACCACAATGCACGTTTCTTGCATGTGATCTGGATTGCTTTTGTACAAAAAGTGCAGTGGATCAGCTGATTCCTCTATCTGAATCTAATACCCAATACAATTTTGCTTCAAGCAAAATTTCAATATTCTGGATCGATCCTGAAATAAGGTATCAGCTCTCCATGCTCCCAGGTATGAGCTAACGACTTCACAATAAATGTGATCTCACCATACAAAATTGGGTTTCCCTTCATACAACCAAATCTTGGTGTTTTGGAAAGTAAACAGGGAAATGAAAAGGAATTATAAAATATCAAATCAAGAAAAACCTATTAATATGAGAAATATGATACAAGTGTGGGATACCTCAATCTTCAAGTTTTTCGTGTGTTCTTTCTATAGCTGCAATCTAAAGGAATATGATGTTGGCCTTTTGTACATCTTCATTTGGAACTTGGAAGTGTGTTGGGCCAGCTGAGACAATGGGTTTATCATCGAAAATTGTGTAAAGCCCATGGATGTGATCTACCAATACAAAGTGAACTATTCTGTCGTGAACCCCCAATTACTACTTATTTTGGCAAAGATGCTGCAATTTCATTTGCATCATCGGTACATCAAAGAGTGACCATACTACACTGTTATTTCTTTCACTATAGAGTAAAATATGAATTGATAGCATTCTTGAAACCAAAAACACAAGAAGCTACTTAACCCATCAAATTGAGCTTGCCCAAAAGCTTAATATGTTCAAAATTGATCTTGTATTCTTGGATCTCCTTTCACAAGCACAAAACTCTGATTTCCGTGTAATTAAATGGAACAAATGAATGAAATTATATCAGAGTATACACCAGGCATTACTGTGCTTCTATCATTTTACTCAAATGCAAGAAGATTACCAGGAACATTCTCTTCCTCCGTACGAACATTATCAGGAACACCATCAACTTAATTGTGAAATGCCATAATCTCACAAGGCCACTTTTGCAATGGCTCTTGATCGTTATGCAATAAAATTATCAGAAACAATCTGACGGGTGTTCATAAGTTCAGTAATTACTTGTACGCAAGAAACAAAAAATTTTGATAACTTGTGTCAGCTGGTAAGCGTTTCAGTAGCAGCAATTCCCTGACGGTTAAGAGCATCTTCAGATATATATTCTTCCATCAATAAATAGGAAATCCTGGAAGCTTCAGACACCATTCCATTATTTAAGTGTTGGTCAAGTAATTTTGAGTACTTCAGGATAAGATTTAGCTTAGACAAATCAAGATCACAAGACAGAATATTTCTCCACTCAACAGACCTCCCTTCCAAACAAAGTCCATGCAGAAGTGAAGCAAACGTGACAGGAACAGTTGTGCAACCCTTCAATATCATTTTATTCCTCAACTGCAATGCCACATTGACCATCTGATGCTTGCAAAGGCAAGAGATGATGGCATTATAGGCAGAAGTACGTGAATCCCATTCATCTGAGACCATATTCCTGTATACATCCAAAATAACTGAATAACCTTGTTCCTCAAGTTCACTTCCTTCACATGTACCATGAAATGATACATTTGCTAGGCCATTAATCATGTAATGGAATGTAACATCATTAGGATAACACCTATCACTTAGCATCTCTTCAAAATAAATGGTAGCTTTCCATATATCACGATACTTGCAGAAGCTGCCAATGAGGATGCTATACGTAACAACATTTGGACTTTGCCCACAAGATCGCATTTCTGTGATGATTCTTTCTGCTTTAGCAAGGTCACCCTGCCTACAAAATCCATTTATCAAGGATGAATAAGTGACTACATTCACTTTACGGCCCCACTTCAACATGACAGAGAACGCACTCAAAGCACCATTAATGTCATTCTCTTTTATAAAACCATTTATAATTGTTGTGTAAGTGAATTCATCAGGATGAAATCCATTTTTTCTCATCTTATTCATGAGTGTAATAGCATCATTCATCAAATTGTACTTACAGTATCCATTTATCATAGCATTATACACAATGATATCAGGTTTAATATTTTTCTCTTCTGTAAACTTGAAGACCTTTTCTGCCTCACTCAAGTTTGCATTCCTTGCAAAGCCGTCAATTAGTGTAGCATAAACAAACATATCGGGTGGGATATTCTGATCAAGCATCTCTGAGAGCAAAAGTTTGGCAGTGGAAAGCATTCCTTTCTTGCAAACCCCATTTATCAAAACATTGTAGATGGCTGCATCAGGAAGCACCCCCCTCTGCACCAGGTTGTCTTTAAATGCTAATGCTTCCTTCACCTCACCTGCCGTGATAAGACCATGAATAAGAGATCCATAAGTTACCAAGTCAGGAGAATGACCTATTTCCACCATCTCAGTGAGAAAATTAGTTGCTGTATGGACATCACCATTCTGGCAATATTTGCGAATTACAGGACTGTAGCTAAATTTATTTGTTCTGAAACCCTTTTGAATTGACTCTCTCAAAAAATGCTCAGCTTTTAAAACATCCCCACTACGGGAATAACCTGCGATTAAAGTATTGCAAGTTATAATGTCCGGTTGGCATCCTCTTCCGATCATCATCCCCAAGACCGCCTTCGCCTGAACAACGCTTCCAAACTTAAAGCATGCATCAAGAAGCCCATTGTATATCTCCACATTTGGTTCCATTCCTCGTTGTCGCATCTCCACCAAGAGCCGATTCATCTCTGGGAAATCACCATTCCTACAGAATCCAACAACTAAAATACCATAAGATACCGAAGTAGGCAAGAACCCCTTCAGTTCCATCTCCCTAAACAGCTTACAAGCCTTTCGAACATTTCCCTTCCTGCAATACCCATCCATGAGAACGTTGTAGAAGACGGTATTCGGAACACATCCTGCACCCCACCTATCTCCGATCAACTGCCTCGCCTCTTCCATCCTACCTTCCAAGCACAGACTCCGCACAATCACACACGTACTGCGGTCATCCGCACCACCTTCGCGCTTCAGCATTTCGTCGTAGACCTCCCGAGCAATCCGAAACCTTCCGACCTTCACCAGCACGTAAAGCAAGGAATTGCAAGAAGAAACACGAGGAAAACCCCCACCGCCCTCACCTTTGGCGCTATTGTACAACTCCAGGGCCTTATCCACGAGATTGGAGCGAGAGAAGGCCTCGATCATCGCCCCGACCGCATCCGAACTAGGCTCCTTGTCCTCCAACCTCATGTCATCGAGGACGACGTCGATCTCCGCGAAGCGGCGGGAGCGGGCGAGGACCGTGAGGATGGCAGAGAAGGAGGCGGAGTCGAGGAACTCCGGAGGGCGGCGGCGCGCCCAGGAGTAGTAGGCGAGGGCGGAGGCGGGGTCGTGGATGCGGGAGAGTGCGAGGGGGATGGCAGCGACGGCGTCGTCGGAGGATGTGGAAGGATCGGCGGCATCGGAGGAGGAGAAGAGGTCGTCGAGAGCTCGGTGATAGTTGGGGTTGGCGGCGTGGGTCTTGAGGGCGTTGAGGAGTGAGCGAATGAAGTAGCGGCGCGAGAAGGCGAAGCGTGCGGGTTTACCAGAGAACGGAGTTCTGCTAGCGGTGGTGGTGGTGGCGCCGCGAGCGAAGAGGCGCGGGGACATCCCGACATGGAATGGAGCGATACGTGCAGAAGGGAGGGGATCTGCGAGATTTATGCAAACTATTTTTTTACATTTATTATAAAAAAAATTAATTTGAGATATTTATATAAATTATTATTATATATTATTTAATAAGAAAAAATACTTTTTAACGTTATTATTATTAGAGTTATTTTTTTAATGATGTCTTGATTTAATAATCAAATTTCATCTAAATTTTTAATAACTTATCTAACCAATATGATATTGATTTCTCTTCTCATGTATACCACAACTCTTATCACTTAATTGATGTTCCTAAGTTTGTACACACTAAACATTATATTTGATAGCTTCAACGACAACTTCTTTTTCTCTATTTCTATTGACTAAGAAATTGTAGATGTTCTTATCAAAATTCTTGCAATACATCACTACCCTGTTGAATTCCTTCTTCGTTGTACTTTGAATTTTTCTTTGATCTTATATATATATATATATATATAAAAATGACTAAAAGTTGAAAATCACAAAAAAAGCAATTCTAATGATATCACTAGAAAATTAACTCTCATTTAATAAATCTAATGGTAACATTTTAACTTTTGAGCACATATTTTCCCAACAATATATTAATTTTTATCATTTAAATGGCAAAGATTACCCTCCTTGTCAAAAGTTTTTAAAAACTAATTAGATTTTTTGTTTATATTTATTTATTTATATTATTTGAAATTCTTATAATAAATTTCATTTCGGAATTGATGGTAAAAAGTTTAAAGATATGTTTGTACAAGTTAAGATTGATAGAAAGTAAAATATGAGAACTAGATGATGAATTAGACAAAAAGTAAAACATACAAGAAAAAGAAAATAAAGGAAAATGAAATAAAAATAAATAAATAAAAAGTCAATGAGAATGAAAAGAACGAAGGAAAATTATAAAAATAAATAAAATGGGAAAAGGAGTAAAAAGGAAAAAAAGAATTGAAAAAGAAGAAGAGGAAATATAAAATACCGTCGAGTAAAATCGTATAAAATGTGTGAGAAATACTATCATATCTATGTAAGATAATAAAAATTTCTGATTTTCAATTTTAAAAATTTATATTTAAATTATAGCTACTTATATTAATACTTTTGAATTTTATAATAATTTATGAACATTATAATTTATAACTAATACATTAATTATTATATATTAATATTTAAATTAAAATTATATCATTTTTCACTATATACACAAATAATCAAATTTTCAATTTATCATTTTTTAGTAAACGCAAAATAACATTTTCGTCGCTTAGCTCCGGTACCACAGAGAATTATCTTATTAATTTACGATTATTAGCGTTGGGACTCACGTGACGGTCAGAATCCCAAAAAGAGATGGTATGCAGGCGGCTCGAGCCCTTGCCGCTTTGGTAACAAGAAAGTACATTTATGGAGCAATTTCTACACGAAAAATTTTAAACTTGAAAATATATAGAGAATAATCAATAATGCTTTCAAATTAGCATGTAATATAACCCCAAAAAAAAATGCACAAAAAGGGTAAAATAAACAAACATATTTTCCATTGCTACCTGCTGCATATCTACACTCAGGTTGCTTATGGCCTGAAAGTGCAAGTGAAGGAATAGTGGTCGCTATAATCAGCGATCCGCTTTTGTAACTAGTCTTTGAAATCACCATGATGGGTTGGGGGCCGTGTGGAATGATCATGATACATCCCCAAATCTGCCTCTAATTTTCTTTTCATTTTCTTCTTCATGGTAACTTTTTCATGATGTTTCATGACATGATGATCGCTCTGACCGTTTGAAGACATAACTGGATCAGGCATCCTGCCTAATGGAGAGGTAATTTGGTTCACAATGATTCTCTTCGAAGATCCACACGCTTGCCCAGCAGAATCAATCCTATCCTGCATGATTCGAGCCTGACTATTTGATCTCACATTATCTTCCACTCTACCAGAAGAATTCTTCCTTTTAAGTCTGGCATCATCTTGTATCTGTTAAGAAAGTGGGGTAAAAAAGAAATCAAGATACCAACCCACATCGTTTTAACAGAGTGAAAGCAACAAATAACAAGTAATTAGTATATGTACAAGGCACAGAACCACAACTCGAAGCTTAACCCAATAATAGGAGACTAAAATTGACCATTGTTGCGTTGAACGTGATCAATGAGTGTGAAACTCTTTTCAGAATGTATTCCCTGGCATAGGGATAACCTGGATAAGTTGATCAATCTGATAGTCACTTAGCCACTAGGGTCAATTTGCATGAAAGTTTTCTACTCACATTTCAAAATGAGATGAGTAAGACATTTTTCATCAATTGTTAACTCATTGGAAAACAGGATCACCTCACCCTGCATGACAGATAAATCTGCTGGAAAATTTGGATATTATAGGAGGGTAGATGATGCCAGATGTCACTTGGAGGGACTCATGGCAGAAAGACACATAAAAAAGATGGGTGAATGCTTTTTTTGTGTAGTCTTCGTTGGAATAATTACACATTGATTAAAATAGGAATTAAACCTGGATTTATATGATGATGAACTCTTTTATTCATCATCAATTAATTTTAAGATGAAATTTCAACGGTTTTTATTGATTTACCACTCACATTTGTACATACTGGGATCACTGGATGATGCTTCTTTAACAATGAGAATCACCTAATCCTTTCCTACAAAAAGATAATAAAAAACAAACGATTTCCTGGAAACCTTTATTGAAAATGGGTGCCATAACAATAAAGAATGATCCGTAAAGAGAAGAATGAGATCTACAAATCTTTAGCAAAATAAATTTATAAAAAAGTTAATGTTATGAAACATGCAAAATCAAGAGTCAAAAGGAGAGACGCTATGCACTAAAGATAGGCAATGATTAATTAAAAAAATGAAAATACATCATAAAAAAGCAGTCTTAAATAAAGGAAACTAAAAGGTAACTAATCAAAAATCATTTCATATTAAATATCGTATTCAAAAGATAAAATTTAACTTATCAGGTACAACTGGTGAAGTATAGACGGAACGATGAGCAATTCCTGGACTGACAACATTTCACTAAATATAAAAAAAAAGCAAGGACTATTAAAAACAGATAAAAAAGGAATGATATCACAGATAAGAGAATTAAGAGTTTCCATTGACATTAGGGTTTAAGCAACTTCAGATTTTCGAAGTGATTCAAATGAGTAAAGGAGATCAACTTCTAACACCCTAACCTAAATTTATTTCTAAGGGACCAGAGAATCTAGAATCCTAGATTCAAAATGATTATGTTAGAAGCTTAGTTTCAAGTTTTCCAAGAAGGTAGTGTCCATGAGAACTTCCATGAACTACATTTCTTAGGAACTCCCTTCTCTAGAAGAGTTACCAAACAAAACCTAAACTAAAAATCTAATAGAAACATATCTTGACTGTTGGATAGCAGAATTAGGAAGATGAGATAGAATTAAAAATATCCTTTTCAAACAGGTGTTTCCCTGTGGCAATCAGAGGAAATCCTTATAGAACTGAGTGGAGACACAACAAACCTCTCAGGCATACCAGGTGGTCCAAGCAAATGAGTCAACATACTTCTTCCTGGTAACCAGATGGCCTAAGGAATTAATGTGAATCACCGTAATAATAATGAGAAAGCAATAGGTTTAACCAGATCACAACCACTAAAACCACAATGGAACAGACCAACTCTATATCTGAACCTTGATCATGCTAAAACCGAATATGTTGCCATTTTCATGCCAACATACCAAATCAAATGAAAGATTTAGAAAGCAACCTTGTGCATTTGTCTATAAAGTGCTCTCTTTCGCTCCTTTGCTCTGTTGACAGCATCCTTTATCCCATGATTGTCCATGTAACCAGCTGGCCACAGTTCAGCAAGCTGTATGGAATATGAAATATTGTTTAGTAGATGTAAATGCTTTCTTATAAAATGAATAAGAATAATGCACAACAAAGGTTTGAAGATGACAAAAAGAAAAATACAGAAATAAAGGTAACATGTCTAATATATCATAGTAAACATGCTCTACAAAAGAAATCACTATTCTGAGTGATTGGGAGTTCAAACCGAAGAAGAAAGTTACTCAGATGATGGTAATTCATCTTGTACAACCAAAGTTACAGTCGTGTGATGCACTAATCAATTGATACCATCATTTCTCTAAATTTAGCAATCAGCACAAAATAATGATCAAGGATGCTTTATATCAAATTTCTAGTAACAAAGTTTCCTGTTTGTTATCTGTTCAAAAGGGTGTTACAATAATCAAATGTGCAAAACCATCTGATCGCTGTCCTTGCTTTTACAAACAAATATTGACAAAATAATTGTAAATTAGGATGTACATTTTACATAAAATTATCTATGCTATGAACTCACGAAAATCATATTTCTTTTGGAGAATTTTTTTGGATGATCATGAAAATCTTGGCACCCATTTTGTCATGCAGTGGGATTCCTAAGACCACTAATGCATTTTTTATATAAAAAACAGCAATCCAAGTCATAATCTCACTACTTAGATTGACCACATGAATTATTTTCATCCATGTATTTTTATCTATAGTTAAATCTTCAATTAAATTACATTATTTTAAATCTTTTCTCACAATTCCTAACCAATTAGTTTTAAGTCTTCCTCTAATTCTTTTGATTTCTTCTATATTAAATAATTATCCTCTCCTAATTAGTATATTCTTTGACCTTCTAATGATATAATTAAACCATCTAAGACAATTTTCTCTTATCTTATTTTCAATTAATGTAATTCTTACTTTATTCTTAATAAAAAAATTTCTTAGTTTATTCTTCCTAATATTATCACTCATCTATCTAAGCTGATGCATCTCGACAAAACTAACTTTTCACATTTTACAACTTAGCATTTTGAGTCATAAAATATGATTGAGTGAATAGCAAATTCATAGAATTTTTCTTTTAATTTTAAAGGTATCCTCCTCCTAGCACATGATACTCTAGAAGCATTTTTCTACTACATCCATTCCACTTTAATCTTATAACAATATTCTCTACAATTTCATTAGTGCCACTTATCATAGATCTTGGGTATTTAAAAGTCTTACTTTTATAAATCCCAAAAATTTAACCAAAGATTTGACCGTAGAAATACATGGAAGAAAATGATTCATCTGATCAACTCTATATGGTAGGATTATGGCTTGGATTATCATTGATGTACTTTTATGAATCTCATGATTGTCTAAGTGTATGCTTTCATCATTATTCCTATTTTCATTAAACATACATTTCATATATTCAATTTCTGACATTAATCTAAATCTTTTAGATTCTAAAGTATAAAGTTGGTTATGATGAATGAAAATTAAAATACTAAAACCTCAAAATCAAACATAACAATAAAACAAATGATAGCTGGGCAAGAGAGAGAATCATATATTGTATGTTTGATTCCACAGATTGTTCCAGGGAATGAAAAATTAGACCCAAATGATAGCAGAATCATGGACAATAATAACATTACCTCAACATACAGCTTCCTTGCTTGAGGACCTCTATCTTCATCCATTCCCTAACATCAAGCAAATAACAATGTTTGTTATAATGTGATCAATATGCATGCCACATCTAAAAATGTCATGTTATAATCCATTTTCTACGTCATGTTACCTCAACGTACAAATCATATAGATCACAAATTTTGTCTTCAAGTGCATAATCCATGCCAGATCTTGACCTAATGACTCTCTCACCATAATGCTCTAGGAAATCATCTGAACCAGAATGCTGTTCAGCCACCTGCTAAAGTAAAGGCAACTCGTACATGTTAATGTGAAGGTTCGCTAGAATGCAAAACCAACTGACAACAAAAATTGGATATCATCAAAATGTGGAAAATGAAAACTTAGAAAAATCCTACTAAAACAATTATGAAAGTTCATTCCAGAATGAATGTAATGATTACCTTGGACTTTGATGACATGACCCGTGCTTTAATCATCTCAGTAACTTCTTTTTTAATCAGCTGAAACTTATCCGCTTTTGCTTGTTTCACAGATAATCCCAATTCCACCATCTCCTTCAAGTGTCTCTGTTGCCAAATACATCACATGAGCATTGTCGCTTATTGCAACTCAATGAAATCTATAATCCTCTACAGAGCAAAACTACAGCAACGTATTCCTAGTTATTTTAAATATATAATTATCCACGGAATCTGTTTTCCATGTTCATTTCTTCCAGAGTGCAACAATTGTCTGTCATAATCATCTTATTTTGTTTAATTGTTTTTCTTCACATTCAATAGCACTACCTTCAGTGTCTTTTCCTGAAGAAGGTGGCCAAGGATACTCATAAGACGATCACGAAGTTGCTCTGATGCTATTTTCCCCTGGCTATCCTGCAACAGCAAAATAGTGCAGTTACTAAATAATAGTCGGAAGTATACCACAAGCACTGACAAGTATCACTCTATGGTTACCGCCAGTCTGGCAACTTTTGCCAGTTTCTGTTTCACTTCTGCAGGTAATCTCTTTTTAGATCCTTGTGCAGCATCAGATACCTGAATATCAGATTTTGCTAGTCTTGCTGTAAACAGGGAATAGTTAATAAGAGAGGAATGTGTGGTGTACCCTAAGAGGAGTAAGTGCATATTCTACTACTTTCTTACATTGTGCTACTATCTTCTCCAAGTCACGAATAGCCCTCTCAAGTGTAGTTCCTTTTGGCCGAACAATGGCTCCTTCTTTCACCCGTTTATAAACTCTCTATGCATGTAAAAAAAAAAATGATAAATAATGTTTTTAGTCATATCAATCAGATTTTAGAGTGATGTAGTTATGCTGATTCAGAGATTAACCCGCCCACAATATCAAAATATATTGATTTTTTACAAGAAAAAATATTTTGATCCTAACAGAAAATAGCTTTGCATGCTGAAAATCATAGGTTTTGTGTTCGTGAAAGAGCTCTTACTCCTGTTTGCATGGGACAAATATTTCCAATCCCAGGGGAATTCAAGTCTGGCAATTCAACAATTCCATTGTTATCTCTGTATCGGATCTTCATTGATGTTTCTGTGTCATACTCTTCCTTTGAAGGTTTTCTGAACTGCAAATCAACTTGAGAAGAGACACCTTTCTCTTGGTGTGACTCATTGGATAAATTCAGTGATTCTCCATTACCTTTTGATTTATTTGTAATATCTCTTGATTGGGTAGTTCCTTCCTTTCGCTTTTCCAAATCCCTTGCACCTACAGGAAGAGCATGTGTAAAGTCTTTGCATGGAGGTTTTGAAGATGACAATACATTTTCTGAGAAGTCGGCCTTTTTCTTTTCAACTGGATTCCTTAAAGGTTTTCCGTTTTGGTGATGTTCCCCATAATGTATTGGAACTAATGTTGATAGCATTTTACCCAATGGAGCACTTCTTGCAGCTGCCTTCATCCTAACATTCCCCATATTAACTTGTTCATTCAGTGCATTTGCAACACCCTTTTCGCTTGGAAGCTTGGTAGGCTCTTTTCTCCTCCTTTTCCTTGGTGCAGTAATGGGAGATGAGCTTCTCTCACTAGCATCATGGAAAACACATGATTAGGAAAAATGATAATGGTTTAATGAAATAAAATTATATGACAATAGAAAAAGGTTTGAGCATAGTCGGAGAACTTACAGTCTTTCTAATTTTCCTCTGTTTATGAAAAAGCCATTATGCTTTATTGCTGATTTGTCAACATGAAAATAATCATCCTACAAAAGAAAACATGTGGAACACAAGCCAAAATCACGTCATCCACGAAGTCATCTTTAGGAATCAGGCCTCTTGAAGAACAACTTATAGATTGTGAGTAGCAACATCATGCCACTAACCAGTTCAGCATCATCGATAAAGGAATCTTCAGTGTCATACTGGTCATCGTCAGGAATATCATTAAAATCTTCCTCGTCACTACTTTCTTTACCCTAAATTAATATTTCCATCAGCCATAAGTCTTATGTTAAAAATTGAAATTCCAGCGTGTAAGCATTAACAGTCAACACAAAGCAAAAGCAAGAATTAGGGTTGTTTTTAAGAGTTTCACAAAATCTATTTATCAACAATGCAAAAAAGGAAAACCCCACACAGAAGGCTCATATATATATATATATATATATGATATATGCCGTATTGAAGAGAATTCATATGAATGCAACCTTACACCTGCATTGGGATTTAGGAGAGGATCTCTTCCTTGTCAAACCTAGGAAATAAAGGCCTAACAGAGTGATCTTATCAAACACCAAGGGTATCCTTGTACTTAAGCATCAATAATTTAAATGAGATTGGTATGATAAATGGTTATATACCATGTAGAGGCGCTCAATCTTTTCAATAACAGCATTAAAGCGATTTGCAGGTGGTTGACCATCCTTCATCTCAGATACCAAAGGCTGGTCCTACACAAAAGAAAGCATGATGACTTCAGAGAATAGAAAAAAACATAAAATACATGAGAAGAAAGGTTTGAACCCACACTTTAATGATGCTCAACAATGTAGGAAATTATAATGCTAGGTAGCCACATTTTTTTACTATACTTGGCTACACAAAGTTCGTCATATTTATTTTTGGATAAATAGTAACTACAAAAAATTATCTGCATATCTGCACCACAAAACCAGATGCACAAACAATTATCATCATCAATGTGCACTATTAATAACATCAGATCTTAAAGGTTCAACTGGAACTCGATATAACATGCTGTGAATCTGCAATCAGTCAAGACAAATCTTCCAAGGCACTATAGTGCAATTCCACAACAATTCTCATGTGAGAAGAAGAAAGGAGCGTCATTCATGTGGAAAGAAGTCAACAGGGTAAGAGAACTAAAGGACGGAATCCCAGCAACTATGATCCAGAGCATAGCCTTAGATAAATTTACATTTCAGATAAAAAACAGGCACACGAGAAACAACAGAACACGGAACAAGAAATACCGCAGAACACTTCCAGGAACTCGCACTCGAGCAACATTGACGGCAAGCATTAAAAGAGCGCACACAACGTAGAAAAAGAACAGCATAACCAACATAAGCAGCAGTGCAGGACGACAAGATCAGTACCGCAACTGTATTCGGGGCAATCCTCGACTCAAGCGCGGGATGCGCCCCGGTCGGGGCTACCGTGTCGGGGACCTCTCCGTTCACCTTACCGACGTCCCGGAGCAACTTCTTCCACGAGACAATAGTAGTCTCCCCCGGCGTCAGTTCCACCACAAACCTCCGACTCCGAGCCGCCGCAGAAGGCGCCACCAACGCCGCGACGGCAGCAGAGGTGGAAGTCGGAGGAGCCCTAGGCTGGGCGGCGGAACCGGCCCTCATAGCGATCCTATCCTCGTCCATGGCGCTAGGACATGGCAGATGACGTGGAGTGGATGAAAGAGTGGCGGAATCCGAGCACGAGGACCGGTGCAACGGATCGGAACCCTCGCCCTCGTCGGCGATGGTCGGAGTCCGGTCGGCCGATTTCCCCCTTTCGGCGTTTCGCCCTCCCGTTTTTTTTTCCCTATCTTTTTCCCCCACCTTTTTTTTTTCTTCCCTCTTTGTTATCAAAGTAAAATACTAAAATGTCGTTCCATTTATTATTTAAAGTTCGTTTGTATATATAAAATTAAATGAAAATAAATTTAATATTTTATTTTTTTTAGTTAAAATTAAATTAAATAAAATAAAAAGATATTTGTGTACTTTATAAAATTAAATAAAATTAAAAATTTTAGTATTTGTATATGTAATAAAATTAGATAAAATTAAATTTATTTTTTATTTTAAAAAATAAAAAAATTAATATATTTTAAATTTTAACTAATGACTTTTTAAGTAATAGTTAAAAAATTTTTACTTAATTCACAAATAAAGATGTTAAAATTATATTCTGAATTTTCCTTTTAAACGAATTCATGGAATAATTGAATTTCATCGAAAAAAAAATTATATAAACATTTAAATTAAATAAAATTAAATTTTCTTTAATTTAATTTCTCTTAAACAAACTTCTTCTTGATATAAATTTTGATTACACAACATTACATTCCGATTCCAAATTGCGATGTCCACGATCCACTCCTTGAATGTTGTTGACATATCAATATTGGTTGAAAAGACTTATGAGAATTTTTCATTTTTGTATTCTTCGATCCATGCCTTCACCAACCTCATGCGGTGACCTTTCAAATTTTTCCAATACGTCTCGCGCCATGAGATTGAACCTTTCGGCTGATCCAGAATCCGGAGTACATTTCGTTGCTACCTTATTTTAGTTAAAAATTATTATTTTAAAATAATTTTATTACGTTAATAAAATTTTAAACTCAAAATCATAAATTTCAATGAAATGTGTTTTATCTGTTAAGATATCAAGCAGTGGTTATATCATTATTATATTATACTCATATATACCATAATTACATTAAATATCAGTTCATCATTAATTACTATTTTTTATCGATACATAAAAAAAAACTATTCATTCAATATTTATCTTTAAATCACTCGGCAATCTTTCAAGAGTGACTTTTTTCAAAATTATTTTATAGAAATTATTAAACAAGCTAATTGATCTATAAGTCAACAACAGAGCTAGTTGTAGATTTGTTACAGGGCCGGGATTAAACAAACAAAAGTTTTGTTTATAAGCTTGAGAAGACTCAAATTAGTGCTACCATGAATGCTATCCGTCATGTTGAATAAATCATCCTTAACAATATCCCAATATTTTTGATAAAAACAAAGTAGGAAACCATCTGCACCACGAGCTTTATCTCCAACAAGAGAAAATGTGGCATGGTTGATCTCAAGGAATTTCCAGAATGTGCTATTTTAAGTGAAAAATTTATCCCAATCATTTGGAGGGTTAAAATCAAAGTTATTGTTGAAAATGTTTTTAAAATGACATTTGAAGATATCCATAATCTGATGACAGGCTTCAATATTAGAACCATTGTGAGAAATCGATGGGATGGAATTTTCTCTTGACCTTGCACAAGTGATTTTCTGAAAAAAGAAGGTATTAAGATCTCTTTCGATTCCTTGAGCTATTAGACCTGGGAGCGTTGTTTTCAAACAATTTCTTACTTCAAAAGCAAACGATAATGCTATTTTTTAAGATCCCAAGGATGAGATCTAACATCTGTAGATAGAGGAAAAAGTTTTCCCCAGCTTATTGAATCTGAGAAGGTTGAGTTCATGCATTAACTCTTAACTCTTTCATCAAAAGAACCATAACTATCAGAGATCCAATTCTTAATTTCATTTTTTTAGAATTTTAAGTTTCCTGGCAATGCTATTGAAAGGTTTAATTTACTTAAGCGAAGGTGAAAAGGCCAAGAATGCTTAACCATCTTATCAAAACCTTCACGCAAACACCAAGCTCAGTAAAATTTAAAAGAGGTGGGGCTCCAAGAATTTGACTTATTAAAATCAAGAAAAATGGGAATGTAGTGAGAAATAATTTTGGCTTGTCCAAATAGACAACTTTAAGGTATAAAGCATCACAATTAATTAGTAGAAACGAGAATGTAGTCCAACTTGACTTGGGTTTCATTAGATTGGAGATTGGTCTTGGTATATTCATTTGAAGTTATTAGAGGAGTAATCTGTCAGGTGAAATTAATTTGGAAACGAAATTATTGAAAGAGTACATGAGATTTAAAATGATAAGCTAGACCGATCACTAGATTTTTGACAAGTACGTATATAAAACGGATAAGGTTAAAGTCTCTTTCGATAACCCAAAGATCATTAACTAAATCACTAAGGTTTATCCAGCTTAGAGAGAAACACAGGTCTTTGATCATAATAAAACCCCTGTAAGAAACCAAGGAGTTTTGTTTGACAAGCAATTAAATTCAATCGTAATAGAGAAGGTTCCCTTGAAAATAGCAATTTTATGATGCAAGAGATTATTCCAACCCACAAGCCAGTAAGCCCTCGGAAAGGCCAGAAGAGGACAAGAACTCCCAGCAGTTAAGAAAATGCCCTCCTATGTATGGTTCTAAGGGAAGCAGGAGAAAATGAATCACATATCGTTTCAGATAAAATGACAATTTCAGGGTAAGATTTCAGACTTTCTATTTTTACAACAAGATCTGAGATCTCTAATGTTCCAAGCCAAAACTTTCATGAGTAAAAGGTACAAAAAAATAGAGGTTCTATTTATACAAACCTCAAGTCTCCAAAATTCTAGAGACAACTCTGATCTGCCTCAATATTGATGGGAGGGAGATCAGAATTCTTCCTGGCCGGGATAAGTAAGAAAATTAAACTCCAGCATCATTATTAGTCAAAGAGATATATACCCAACTTATTGGCAAATAAAACTGCAACCACGTTTGAAGAGAACTTCAGCCAACTTTAAGAATTAACTAAAATTGAAGTTGTAGTTATTTTCACAAATGGAATTAACACTGCATGGTAATTTGGAAGGTAGAAATTTATAGGTTAGAGTTTATACATTAATAATGCTGTTAGGAATTTATATAAAACTAAAATTAGAGTTAAATCAAACGAAGCTTACATCATTATAAGAATTCCAACCACAAAATAGAAGGCTCACAAGCACCTTTAGAAAGGGGGTGTCCTTAACTGAGGAAGAAATAATTCTCTTGTATTTACCTCATCACCAATCCTTGGCTACCGAAAGAATCCTATCCATCTATAAAAATGCATGTTCCCACTTTTAAATACATTTATCGATTCCCATTGAGCTGGTGGGTACTGCATATATTTACCCTGAAAAGAACCTCATGTGATGGAAATCTAGCAAATAAACTACTCTGCAGAGTACTCAAGCATTGCAGTAGTATACTGTAAAGTAGTTTTGGGATACAGCACCAATAATATGGATGCAGAACCTCTTCAAATCAAAGAAAGAACTGCATATTCCTTTTGCTTCATGCTCATGAAAATATTGTCTTTCATTCTTGAGCAAAATCCATGGAGCCAGACTACCAAAAGTTTGATCAGATTGATATATGGAGTTGTACGTAGTTGAACCAAACCAAAAGTTGCAGGTATTAGCTACAAATCAAAATACCATGTATATATATATTGGAAGTTCATATTGATTTTATCAACGAAATTTAAATATTATACATGAATTTCTTTTGCTCAGAAATGCATCCGCTCATTGTCTTCTCTTTTGGTAAACTTGTTTGAAGATTTTATGCTAGAGAAATGTTAGAATCATGCACTAGAGAAAAACTATGTAATATAACACAGATAATGTAAATACTGCGATACCATCCATACATGTATATATTAATTTTCTATGTCCTTCTGTGTGGGCTTTCAATTAATAAGTCATATGAGAAGACTTGATCACAATTCCTTGTGACGACCTTAATTTCTACAAGTTATTTGTCATTCTTCTTTCATACATGCATCCATCGGTTCGATTATTTATCTTGTATATTAATATATGAGCTTATTTTTCCTTTAATCACTCGCAATATGTAAATTTTCTTGTACCCATTCAGACTAGCTGTGAACTGTGGTTACCTATAAATAATAATACATTTACTGTGACATTCGTATCACAGTTAACGTACGTCGAATAAGGGTAAGCAAGTTCCCATCAATCTACGTGGAGCCGAGGTGGATGAAACATCGACTCTAGGTAAGTGATGAGCGTTCTCGACGTCAGCGTCCGCATGGCTGCTGTCTCATATGCAGGTCCTACGTGGCTTGTCCGTGGCATGGAGCAGATCCATGTCAGTGTCAAGATGTCAAACGATCACGTACACCACTATAGTCCCAATCGTTTGCGCAGTCGTACTTCATGGAATATTCCGTCGGAAAAGTGAGGGTCATTTTCCAATTAACTCTGAGAATTATATAGAATTTAAGTTAAAATTAGTTTTAACGGAGGTTTGTGTTCTTTAAGTTAAAATCAGTGAAAAGAAAATTTTAAAAATTTTTATTTTTAAAATGTTAAAAATTTAAAATATTTTTAATTTTTAATTTTAAAAAATTAAATATAAATTTTTCTATATTTTTATAAGATATACAAATTAAATGGTCTCGTAAAATTTTCCATATACAGATTTTTAAAATTTCAACAATGAAAAAATTTTAAATTTTTCTTTTCTTTATTTTCCAAAAGGTACAAACACCTTCTAAATAGAACTAGAATTGTATCATAATTAAGGTGTTAGAAATTTATATATTAAAATTTATACAATAATAATAACGTTGTAAATAATCTTAAAAGTCAATTTAAACAACCCCAAACAAGGCCTTAGAAGGGATTTGTGAAATAAGAAAATCAAGAAACGAAAATTTGAAAAAAAAAAAAAAAAAACTTTTGACATGTCCAAACAATTTTAAAATTTTTATCAGTATATATGTTTATCATGATCAACCAAAAAAGTCCTCAATCCTCTTCCACTTTGCCACCTCAACGATGTCAATGTCATCGTCGTGTTAATCCCACACTGTCATCATTGTCAATTATCACGTTATCCTCTTCTTCGTGGTACAATTCCAGTTGAAAATATATTTGTATATCAAGAAAATTTGAAATTCATTTTCAATATTTTTAAAGTGCAGTAGAAAAAAATTAAATATGACTGCATAAACTAATTTCAATGGGAAGGTTGATATGAACAAAAATGACAATTCATGGAAGAATGTGACCATTTCAATAAATAGTTGTGATTATTGAAGTTTGTGCATAACTTTTTGAGTTTTTATCGTATTGTCAAAATTATACGATTACATAACCACCAAGGTCCTATTTATTTAAGAAATTATTACTATGTATTTTCATTTTTACTATACACATTAGTAATGTACCAGTAATATTTATCAAATAATTTTAATATTTTATATTAAAAATATTATACTAAAAGTTTATATCGTAAATAATATAATTTTTTTAAAAATATAAATATCACGTTACCTCACATTTTAAACAAACATACCTTACAGTTAAATTTTTTTAATTAAATTTACAGTCTTAGATTTAAAATTGTACTAATATTGTAGAATTATTTTAACAATAATAATTTCAAAAAAATTAATGCATTTTTTTTTCATAATAATGACTGCATTAATTTGTGACTCATGGGACCATGGACCAATTCAAATTGTTGTGTGCGTTGATGAAATACCTACGGTAAAAATGATTTTTAAAATATTTTTATAAATAATAAAAATACAAAACTTTATCGTCAATTAAAATTTAAAAAATTAATTTTAAAGAAATCTGTGCATTAACCGTCACAACTTTCCACTTGAAAATCTTACAAAATATTTGTTAAGCGAGGAAAGAGGAATTTTACATTATTCATATTTACATTCTTTGAATTGTTAATTGGAGAAGAAATGCAATAAAAGGTTACATGCGAATAGTTAAAAAGTATAGGACATGAGGAAATTATATAAGGATCGTGTAAGAAGAAATTACAAATGAAATACGTGAGAAGAAACGTTGGTTGCTCGTAGAAGAGAGAGGACCATGTAGAAAGATTATTAAAAAAATTAAATAATTTATATTTAATCTGAATCATTAATTATAACATTACCGAAAAAGTAGAATATTTTTACCTAATATTTACGCAATTAAAAAATATTTTGTAGAAACAGAAAAATATTGATTTTATGTGGTGCTGGTGGTTTGAGAAGCCCCACCGCCGGTCACGCCGAAGCGCATTCGAAAACGACGAGTTCCAGCGGGTTCTTATCCACGGAAACCCTCGAGAATTTGCAGAGTGGAAGGATGGATGCCGGAAAATCGACCTGTACCGGTCATCGGTAAAGCGTGTGGCGAATCAACTCTTCCCTCCGGCGATGGGAATGGAATATCAGATAATCTTCTTTTCGGGGTCACCGGGACCGAGGACATGGCTGGCTGGCACCGATTCCCGCCGTCACTTCTTTATCGTCATCGTGCCAGGAGAGAACAGCTGATTTTGGTAAATTATCGGGATTTCTTCGCCGTTGTCGTGTCTGCTCAATCCTTTTCAATGGTCAAGATTGGGGAGTGGGTGGTCTATTTGATGTGGGTTGCAGGGTTTGTCGAGTTCTGCTTATAAATTCGATTTTCATTTGCCTTCTGTGCGTTCTTCAGGGTATTATGTAACGGGCTGCTGTCGATGCTGTTCCCTTCAAGCTGATTTGAATTCTGGGATTGTTCGTGAATACAGGTATTGGATGAAGACGAAGATGATGATGATTCGATAACAAATTTTCAACGCTTAAATAGTGGGTATTTGTAGCTTAATTATGTAAATATGATATCCTCCTCATTTTAGGCTTTGTGGGAGATCGATCACCGGGGAAGGTAAACCCGTAAACCAATCTGACCATCTTAGTGGTTGCTACTTCTCCTTCCGGCTGATTCTCCCGTGCTAAAGCCCCAAGTTTTCGCAGGATCCTGTAGGATTTTTTAGAACTATTCGATTCCATCGTAGCTGCTCTAGAATATTTCTGTCTTACCACATTCATTTCATCACCTTGAACATATATTTAGCATCGTTCGCCTAATAGTTCTTATTAATGATTTGGGGGTATTGGATTTTTTGGGTGTTTACTTCTTGCTTTGTTATATAATTCACGAGATCTCGTTCTTCAGGGAAGATCCTGGAACTAATGGTGTTCTGATCAGCATAACTTTTCAGGTAGGATGGGTGGCGAAAAGAAGCATAAGTACCTAACGGTGGCTCCTTTTGAGTGTGTGTGGCGTGAGGAGCTAAGATTCAAGGAGGCTGGACGAGGTTGTGTGGCTTTTGAAGCTTTTGCCCGGAATGATGTCACTTTGGTATTCAGGGAACATGTGGGTAGCCAACACTACCATTATAAGATGGACAGATCTCCAAATTACACTGTTATCTTGGGTAGTCATAGGAATCAAAGGCTGAAAATAGAAGTGGATGGGAAGTCCGTAGTTGATGTCACTGGAATTGGTCTTTGCAACTCGTCAGCATTCGAGAGCTATTGGATTTGTGTATTTGACGGATTGATTAGTATAGGGAAGGGTAGGCATCCATTTCAGGATCTTGTTTTCCAATGGATGGACCCAAAAGGTGACCGTCATGTCCAGTATGTGGGACTTAGCAGCTGGGACAAGCATGTAGGTTATAGAAATGTTAATATCTTATCACTAACACGAAGTGACAATTGCCTTTGGGGACATTTTGAGTGTAAAGATTACAAAGGGGTATTTGCCGAGGATTGGGAGCAGGAGGATCATGCTAATGGTTTTGATGAATGGGGGCCTGCTAATTTCCTTGAGTGTTGGGATCTTGCTGACATGTTCTTTGTTGTTGACGATGGAAGAAAAGTTCCTGCTCATAAGGTCATCCTGTGTGCCTCAGGAACATTTGATTTTAGTTCTGATGAAAACATAATCAATCTTCCCTTGGTCAAATATCCAGTTCTCCATGCTTTCCTCGAGTATGTATACACTGGCAAGACACAGGTGAAATTACTATCTCATTTGTTTAGTACTCACTAGTATTTTGATGGTCTGTTATTAGAGTTTCAATATAATTAACACCAATTTCCCTTCTTTGTAAGTTAGATCATAGAGGCACAACTGTGCTCCCTGCATGATTTATGTGAACAGTTTCAAGTCCTCCAGTTAATGAAGCAGTGTGAAGAAATAGTCGACCACCTTAGAACTAACAAGAAATTATATGATTCTTCTAAGAAAGTGGATTTGACTTATCTCGGCTCTTGTGACATGCATCATGGAAAATTTTCTTTTGAGCTCCCCGTGAATCTTCACAAATTTCTCATGTCTTCTGAGCACAGTGATGTCAAAATATATACTGCAGATCATGGTTTTGTTGCTTCAGCTCACAGAATCATTCTTAGCATATGGAGCACACCGTTTGCTAAAGTGAGTTAAATTTTCTTTTGGTGTTTACTACTTAAATACGGTTTTTAGTAGTTTTTTTTTCATTGACTGCAGATGTTTACCAATGGAATGATCGAAAGCAACTCTTCAGAAATTATGTTCAGTGATATACCTTCAGAAGCATTTGAAGTTATGCTCCAGTTTATGTATAGTGGGCAGATTGATTACAAAGGAAAAACAGATGCACATATCTTGTTGGTTCAGCTCCTTTTACTTGCCGATCAGTTTGGGATTGCATTCCTACTTAGTGAATGCTCCAAAATCCTTTTAGATCTTCTTTCAGAGGTAATGATTATTACTGTTTTGGAGATTATGTGGAGTTACCAAGTAAATGAAATGTCTATAAGTATTTCTACTTATTTTTTTGATAAATACTTTGGTGTAATGTGCACAGATCAACATGCTATTACGTGGGAAAAAGCATCTAGATTGATGCTACAGGGAAATGTATATAATATTACAGTGTATTATCCCCCAAGACATGTCATTGTCTCTTGTTTTTATCAGATACACTGAATGTAAACTGGTAAAATTTGTGAAAAAGGCAGTTCATGCGTTTGTGGTTCATCAAAGCATTGTAAGGTGTTAGTTTGATATTCATCAATTTTAAAGCAATATGGCAAGCTTGTGGGAAATTCTAATCACCTTCATCTTCAAAGCATACCAGTGACTCTGCTGTATGTATTTCATTTTACTGTTGTTGATGGACGGATTGATGCAAATATTTACCATCAATTTATATGATTCAGTGATTGATATTGAAAGAGGTCATTCTTTTCCTGTGCACAATATGCATGCTTGTTTCTATCTTACCGTATGGAGTGGTTTCTTCAATACTTCTTTTTATGAAATCTAAGTCATGATCTCAGAACATTTCTTATAAAGTGCTAGGAAAATTCTCTAATAGTTCTTGTTTTCTTTTCAGGATAATGTATGCTATGTTCTCCAAGCAGTTGCGACATTACCCTCCTGTAAATTGGTAGAAGAAGCATGTCAGAGGAAGTTCTCAGTGCACTTTGACTACTGTACAACTGCCAGCACTGAATTTAAGTTGCTAGATGAGGAAACATTTGCAAATATTCTCAAGGCAAATTCAAAATTTTATTTAAATTCTTAAACCAAGGAAAACCATAAGAATATAATGTTTTGAGGAGTTTCTTCTTTCATGAAATTCGCCAGGATGTAGACTGTTGGATGCTGAAATTTAAGTGAACACTTAGTTAAGCAGATGTTGGTTTTGCAGCATCCTGATTTGACTGTGACATCAGAGGAAAGGGTTCTCAATGCCATTCTAGTCTGGTGTATGCAAGCCACTGAAGCCTGTAGTTGGGAGATGGTAGATGACTTCTTAAAGACATCATCACCTGAACTCCTGTTCCAAGAGAGATCTCCAGCTATTTACAATTTGCTTTCTTTGGTCCGTTTTCCTTTGATACCTCTTTCGTTACTTGAAAAGGTGCAGATTGTTGGTAATGCATGTTACTCCTCTTTGTAGTGGATGTTCATGCTTTTGATTGCATTTACTGAACATTCTGCAGTTATCAAAGAGCATAATATGCCGTCACATCCCTTTGTTTGGAAAGCTTGTGCGTATAAATAACATAATGTGTTAAGTAAAAGTACATTTTTACTGTTGAAATCTAAGAACGAGCAAAATGGCAGGTTATGGAAGCTATTCAGTTTTTGAAGATTGAATCAATAAGAGAAGAAGGTGATCTAGAGTAAGTTTCTTTCTCATTTTTCTAGTTTCTCTTGTAGGATTGTGAGATTAACTCTAGGAAACATGTACGTCTTCATTTTTTATTGGACACTGAAATGTCACATTTTTCTAGTGTGAGATTTCAGCATAGAAGATCCAGTTTCAAAGAGCTTCGATATTTATGTGATGGAGATGATAATGGAGTCATGTACTTTGCTGGTACATCATATGGAAAGCATCCATGGATGAATCCTATTTTATCGAAGGTGATTTTGTGTTTTTCCATTCCATGTATCTTCAGAAATTCCCATGTTTATTCATTTTTCACCTAATATTCTTCAGAAAATCAAGGTAATTGCTAGTACTCCTCCCTCCAGATACACGGATGCAAAAACATTGGTGTCAAGGACATACCAGGTATTTTTATTTTATAAGATAAGATACATCCTACAAGACCTCCTTGGTAACATTTTTATTTTACCTTGTTGCCAAGGACATTGGTAACTTTCTTGTTTGTGACGTTAACAATGTTTAGCAGGAGACCTCCTTTGCTGGACCTCGGATGGAAGATGGTCAGTGTTGTGCATGGTGGATGGTGGACTTCGGTCATGATCACCAGGTATCGAAAATTTTTAGCATAGGTTGAAGTTAAAAACTACTTTAATGCTAAATGGATCACTTGTTATTTTGTACTTTGTCTTTACACTTAAGTGCATTGTTTAGGTAGAGGTTTCAAGAATGATGCCGTGTTTGGACTTTGGTTATAGAATTTATAATTTGTTTTTGTGGGAACTTTAGTTTTTTGATCCTTGAATCTTCTTAGTTGTGGAAAATGGGCAATTAGGAATCTGTTTCACTTAAAACATGGAAAATTTTGACATAATATTTTGAAAAATACCCTCGGAAGTAACACGATTTGGAATAAACAAGTGAGTGCATCATTTTAGATGCTAGCATAAGATCTTGGCGAGTTGAAATAAAATACAACGCATATACATGTGTAATGAAACATAAGAAGTAACCCTTAACAGACATCAATGCTGAGATTGATATTATGGGATGTGTTATAAAAACCGAGCATCTGATTGAGCTTATGGTCTTTGAACTCAACTTATCAAATACAATCTTTTCTTTAGATTCCACTTCTTGCTTTCTTTGGTACATTTCATTCAATATATTTACTTAGAAGGGTGAGAAGCTTTGTAAATTGTGAATATTGAAGGAAATTATGGTCTCTTTATCTTGCTCTAGTAATACCTACTTATTCAGGGTTTGTTGGCAGTTGAACTGTTTCTCTTCAGACCATGATGTCCCTTATGCATGATGGATCATCATGTGGTATTATAGTGGTGCTAGTGTGGTTTCTCTATCTTGCTCAAGTAATATCTACTTATCCAGGGTTCAGTGGCAGTCAAAACTGTTCTAGTGTTATCCACTAATAGTGGTGCTAGTGTTTCCTTTGTGTTTTTCTTCAGACCTTATGCATGATGAATTGTCGTGTAGTATTGTACAATTAACTCCTCCAAATTCTTAGTAATAAATACAATGAAACCTCCTGCTAGTTTTTTCTTTGAAAAAGCTCCTATTAATTTTGAGAGTTGCATTCAGTTTAGCTGGATGCTTACTCATCACTGATAGTCCAAATGAATGTCGTTACTTTTTTCATAAGAAATAGTTACAGTGCTAGTTTAATGGAATTGAGTGTTCTATTCATTTTAGCACCTAAGTTCTTATAAGTACTGCTTGTCAACTTCTCTATGTAATAGAAAATGCTTGTGAAGCTTTCCATAACTTGTAGAGGTACTTCCTTTTTCATTATCAAGATAACCAGGATTTTGTTTAATGATTTTTATTTATGTAAATCGTTAATATTAAACACACTTCCCACGTTGTCAAGGCAACTAGGTGTTGGCTAAGGGTTTCTTGAAAGCCTAGGTGTTTAGAAATTTAGATTTGCATGATATATTAATATAGACACACATATATGGAAGATTTTTCATGCATTTTACTTCAAATGCTTTTGACTTTTTGTGGAGCAGTTTTAAATTTATGATTTTTAGGTATTTTAGTTTTAGTATTACAATTTTTATGTTTTAGTTTTATAATTTTACATATTTTAGTCTTTGTTTTTTATTTTTTTCATTACTAGGTTTTTGCTATCTTTCATTATAGATGATAAAGCATCTTCAAGATTCAATAACACTTGCAACATTCATTGAATCACAAACACAAGATTAAAATGATTGAACAATAGAAATAGGTGGAAGATTGAATTTATTGTATTAACAAAGCTAAGATCTCTTATATAAAGGTTACATAAGCATGACAAGGACATTTAATTAATGTGATACTAAAGTCACAATACAACACAATATAAGAAACTCTAATACATATTTATACTTTAACACTCCTCAAGTTTGAGCATTCAGCTTGTAATAAAGTAATACATAAATGAAATAACAAGAAGATACATAACAAATAGATAATTGGTGGTAATGTTATGCAGGCACATAAATGGTCAAATCTTAGTTTTTTTTGGGTCAAATATTAGTTGACCACGTTATAATAGGTGTATATACTATTCATTGTTGACATCATTAGACTTACAAACACTTGCACATACTACAAAACTTACATGAACACACTCAAGCACTATCATCAATCATCCTATAACAATTACTTAATGTGGATTAGTAAAGACTTCTCTACTCATAGTCAATTAATTTTAAATTAGATATTCACATTTTAGTAGTAATGCCTATCGGAAACCATGCAATTTGCAGCTAAGTGAAGTTAGGATTTTGGGAAAAAAAGAAAATTACCATAGCATATTGAAATTCTAGGAAACCTTGGCTAGAGCATTGAACATTTGGCAATTACAAGTGTCTATTCTGTTTGAAAATCCAACTCCAATTTTTTCCCATCGTATACCAATGCTGTCCTCCAGAAATACTAGTATGTGTTTTTTTGGCTGAAAACATACAAAATTGCTGTATTTTTGGGCTGGTAAATATTGATTCTAGACATTGTATGGTATACATATCCACCTACGTGAAATCCAACTCCTAAAAAGAAGCAGCTGCGTATTTCATTTTTCTTGGATCCTTTGGGGCTTTTCTGTCCTCTTGTGATTTATGCAGATACTTTCTTGGAGTAGATTCTGTAATAAGCATTTGAAAATCTCAATTACCCCCAAAGTAGGTGATGGAGTGAAAGAATAAGTAGTCCCTTGGGGCGACTATTTTCAGCAATTGATTTGATAGGAAACCAAGCTTCTAATACTTAGATGGGATACATTGTTTCTTTGTTGTGTGTTAGCCATGCTTGTTATTGCCAGACATGATGTATTTGATTGTTGATAAAGTCTTTTCTTGTAGCTTATGTGCAACTACTATACGTTGAGACAAGATGGCTCTAGTGCCTACGTCAGATCATGGGCCTTGCAGGTACTGAGAACATTCTAATTCGGTGTCATTGCCAATTCACCCAGGATTAAAAAAATCCCCGAGACCAAATGTTTGCAACTAATTATTTCAGGGTTCCTCAAACGGCAAGAAATGGTCAAATTTGAGGGTCCATCAGAACGATCAGACTATTTGCATGCCTGGCCAGTTTTCATCATGGCCGGTTCATGGCAACGCAGCATTTCTCCCGTTCCGGTTCTTCAGGATCATCATGACATCCCCAACAGCTGACTCGTCAAATCCATGGAGCCTCTCCATCTGCTTTATGGAGTTATATGGTTTCTTTCGCTGATGAATGGCAGTCCCTTTACTGATGCCATATGCTGTCAACCCTTGTGCATGGATCGAAGAAATATGGTTGCATGAAGACGTTTCTCTCGCATTTCGGTACTTCCAAGGGCTCTTGTGATGTACCACGACGCTCTTGCAGTCGCTAGACCATGAACCAGCATTAGTATATATTTATCTAAAGAATAAAAAGACCGCTTCTGTAATGTCAAAATCTAAGTGAAGGAACCAAGCAAGCTCTACATGGCTTCTGAGGTCCTTTCCAGTTGTCCTATTCTTCACAATCAGGTAAATCAAGTACTACTGTCATCAAAACCAAAGTAGAGGTATCCACAACTGTGCCAGCATACGATGTTTTTCAATGGTTAATATATTAATTGAAATATTGACTTCGAATGATAGATACCATCAAGTTAAAGACTATAACACCGAATCATACTCATATAAACTTTAGATTCATCAATGTGTCGCAATCTGCTTCATAAAATTTGTACCAACCGTAATCATCTTCGGTATGTTAAGGTTGTATTTGTTTACTTTAATTTTAATTCTTAAATTGTAATTAAAATTATTAAAATTATTATTAATTATAGTTGAAATTACGAACTTTTACAAATTAACTTTCACATTGTACAACGTAGTATTATTTATAGCATTGATCATCAATTTCAACCAATAATAACAAAAACTGAAATTTGATAAACAAACTTAAATCTTTGTTACAATCTACTCCATGGCCAGAAATTAGATTACTTGTTATAATTAAGAATTAATCTGCAGAATAAAGCTTATTTATAATCTGAACCAAACACCGGGAAACTGTCGACTGGATAAATCATCTGGTAACGAGAAAAGGAGCAATTCTCATCAAATCTACGACCAAAAATCAGGACCATAGATTACAACACAGAAATGGCATTTTACAAGATCGGTGGAGCCTACATACAGATCACATGAAACAGATGAGCGCTGTGATTCGGAAACATATGCTAGTAGCAATTTTGGGGGCGAACCAACTGCATTTTTGCGTTTTTCATCCAAGGGCCTCCATTGCAATCCCCTTCCATTCAAACAGAAACAAAGGCAACACAGCGAAAGAATGCGGGAACTTTCGAGTTATCAATCACTAGGAGGCTAACTGCAGAGGTGCCCCAAAATGCATGTAATGTTGTAAGAGCAAAGATAGCAGCAAGTGGAAAATCATGAAGACCGTCATAGCTCTTGACACCTCAGAGGAATTCCCTCGTTGGCGAAGTCATCCTCTGAATGCTTTGGAAGACGCATGGAACTGGATGGTAACAGTCCTACCATTTAAATACAATGCAAACAAACATTAGTCAGCGTGTTGCACAAAGCATCGTAAAAGAAGAGCAGGCGCAAGATGCATTAAGAGTAAGCTTACCATCTGCCATGTCTTTTGTTCTGTGAAGAAGAAAGGTGCCAGAAAGAATTGTTACAAACCCACACATTTCAGTGACAATCTGTGTAGGATTTTGCCGATCCCAATCCTGGCATCATGATAATAGCATCATTTAAAGATATAATACAATAACAATGCGAGATCCACGATATGCAGGATACTGTCAAATAATATTCCCAGTAATTCATGTCATAGAAATCTACAAGCAGCATATATACATAATAATCGATGGTGTAACTTGGAAGAAAATAGAAACGAAAACCCGTTTTCTCCATCACTGCTAAAATTAGGCAGTACAATGAACTAATACTGCTTTCAAGTCTGGCAAAAAACAGCCTAGAAAATATGGAACCAGAAACTCATGATTTTCACAAAAATAAAATAAAATAATGAATGTCAGAACGTCTCTATGATGGCAATATTACGGTGTTTTTTTAAAAAGGGCAAGTATTACTTTGTTATGTTTTGAGAGAACTATATTTGAGTAGATGGGTAACTGCAAGAAGGATTACCTTGAACATGATCACACTAGCCAATATGGTTAGTGAAGTAAACATCACGTAATAGATAGGTGATACAACCGCTGTGTTAAAAGTGTCCAGAGCCTGCATTATAATCAAACTATGATTATAAATGGGTAGACCTACAAAAAGCTGGCAATCAATCTCAATGTTTGAGGAGACAAAAAGCTGACTTTCGTAATTTCTAATAAATAATTCCATTAATGTCTCTTGAGTAGACCTACAAATGCACATCTAATTCTTGTCGTGAGGAGTAACACAAACCATCCTTTTAATGCAAGATCCTACTATTAGAAATATAGAACATCCTTCTTAAGAATAATAATAATAATTGTGAGAAGAGAATAAAATATGATTGTCTCCATTTTACGCTAAATGAGAGTATCACAAGATATTATATATAGAGAGGTGAGTATAAATGGGTATCCAATAACTCAATTATACCCTTCAAAGTATATAAATATAAAACTACACAATAATAGACTATGACACCAATAATAGCCTCAAGTAATCTCCCATTAGGCTAGAGCATATATATCAATTATATTCAGCTTGGTGCAAAGAGTGCTAAAGACCATACTACACAAGCCTTTGGTGAACACATTGACTAGTTGTTTTGAAGATTTGAGTGTAAGATGTAAAAATAAATCCATACATCACCATATCATGGATGTAGTGGCAATCAATCTCAATGTTTTATCTTCTCATGAAAAATAACGTTATTTGCAATGAATATGACAAGGTAATTGTTGCAGTACATGTCTATGAGAGTCTTAACATCAAATTCGAGTTCCATCAAGAAGGATTTTGTCCAAATCATTTCCCAAGTAGTTTGTCCATGACCTTGTATTCATCTTCAACACTGTCTAGATAACACACTCTACTTCTTGCTACACCAAATCACTAGGTTTCTACCAACACAAGTGTAATAACTTGAAGTGGACTTTCTATCACCCCCATCTCCTACATAACTAGAATTAGAGATCATAACCTTGAAATGATTATGTTTTCATAGATCAAACCTCCAAATGCTCGTTTTTGATGTAGGTGAGCACATGAATGACTCTTCCCCATGAACTACCTTAAGTTCAATGCATAAACTGGGGCAATGGCCTAAATTATTTGTCAAATGATGTGGATAAGATTCTTTCTGATGGAGCTTGGATCTGATACTAAGACTCATATGGACATGTATTGTAGCAATCAAGCTACTATATTCACTAAATAACCCCACTTTCCATGAGAGAATGAAATACAATAAGGTTGATTGCCACTACATCCGTGATACCCTACACACAATTGTTGAAACAACTAGCTGATTTGTTCACCAAAGGCTCGGATAATAGGGTATTTAGCACAGTTTACACTATGCTAAGCATTCAAAGAGAAATGTTAAAGACCATTATTAGTCTTAGAGTTTATTATCATGTGGTTTTAGATTTATGTACTTTGAAGGGTTATAATCAAGTTAATTGAATATCCATTTATTTCACTCCTATATAATATAATATATTATATATATAAAATATTTTATAATCCCTCATTTAGTGAAAATAACCACATAATCCTATCCTCACAACACCAATAACGTGTCAAGTTGTGAGTTGGTCTAACAATAATAGCAATAATTTTTTATTACTCTCCTATAAGCAAAAATAAAGTTCAAAGATTATAAAACATAAATGTGAAATTATAAGAACTGAGTAAATATATGCTTGTTATAATAGTTCCACAATGAAATCATAATGCCTTTCAGATGAATTCCGGTCATTTATTCTTAGAAATAGCCTTGAGTTAAAGCCAAGTATAAATAAGCGACAATACCTTGTTCAAATAGTTCATTTGAGTGATGACACAAGTTCCTACGATTATAACAAATACCCAAGTTTGAGGATATATTAACTGATTCGTGCCAGAAAATGTCAGCTTTAAAGCAATTCCCAGTGCTTTGACACTCATGACCTGGAAAGAGTTTATCCATGTAAGGTAAGTTCCAAGAATGCCAACCAAATTGGTTATTCAACGATAATGTTTAAAAAGTACACGTACTGATAAGGAGCCGACAAGAGAACAAACACCAATATAAACCATGATATGTGTTTGTCCATAATATGGAATATAATGGTAAATAAGTACGAAAACTGCTGCTATTACAGTAGAAGCATACAAGAGAAATGCTGCAGAAGACAAATTAAAAATGCTTTAACATGATATAATGGGCTGAAAAATGGAAAGAATTACAATTTCCTCGAAAAGGTACCTATTAGACAATATAATGTACCTGGTTCAGTAGCAAGATCCCAAACTTCCTTCACAGATTCAATTTGACGCTCTTGTGGAGCATGGAGAACAATTGTGGTGGAACCAACAACACAGAGAGCACAACCAAGAATACCAAATATATGCAGTTTCTCTCGGAGGATAATATGAGCAAGCACAGCACTGCAAGAACATGATATATGCCATTATTATTATGATATTTTCTTTGAAATTTTGCATATACTATTTACATTTATACCTGACTATTATGCTGAGTGCACCAAGAGGAGTAACAAGAATTGCTGGAGCAAATGCATATGCTGCAAAATTGGCTACTTCCCCCACAATCACTGCAGAGTCGGCATGTATAATTATTAGAATCCAGGTGAAAGAGAAGATGCATTCACTTTTATAGGATTCAATCTAAGCAAAAAATTCCAAAAAAAAAAAGTAATGACGGAAATAAGTAATCCTATTAAAGCTAAGTTTGTGAAGAACCATTATTGGAACTTGGAAGAGAAAAATTCATTCGCTGGGCCAACTTTTTCTGGAAATCAACACATGCTACTGGCATTTTCCTTTTCGATAAATAGCTCTGAACTGCTGTCACTTTTCAAGATCGGAAGGCCATAAAAAATTATGACGCAATATAACCAATCAGTGGAGGATTTTGAGTGAATTCCAACAATTTCTGGACAATGATGATGCTCCCAATCTGCTCCAGCCCCTACAGTCTAACACTTGTAATGGAGTAAGGACTTTGTGGAAAAAAAATGGAAATTGGAAACAGAGTAATGCCTACAGTGGAGCAGTCAATTTTGAAGTGATTATGCAATATGATAATTTAGATAATCTTATCCTTTAGAGCAATACGTTTCAAATATGTATTTGAAGTGTATTGCAACACAACATGGAGAGTTGAACAGAATTCTGTAATCCTGCCTAGAGGGCTTTCATTTCTACCCCATATATGGACAACCAGTATTCCAACCAATTGTTACCCAAGGCCCATACTTCAAATCAGTTCAATTACAGGTATGTATAATTCCGTAATTGTTTATCTTGATTCAGAGTTAACTTTCTTGATTTGAATTGGGTCTGATCCACATTCAAACACGTGTAGGCAAACAACTATAGGTAATTCTATTTTGGAGAAAGGTAGACATGGTATTTGTATTAGCCTATTAAGTAGTTAAAAAAGTATGTGAGCATAGTTATTAATATGGGCATCTACACAGCAAGGGAGAAGATAGTAGTTAGGCTCCTTCAACAGTCAGAGTTGCATGATTTGTTCTTCCATACTGATCGCATCTTTTGTTGCCATAACTAGAGAATTTGCCTCCTCCAAGTGCATGGTTAAGTCCTTGTCCTCCACCTTGAACTCAACTTTAATTTATGGCATCATGCTGACACTATCAGTTCAACCAGTCTGAGTGACTGATTGAACACAAGTTCTACGTATACTGGATGTGATGATGACAACCAGCTTTGAGGGTTGATATACTTCCTTTCTTATTTGGCAGTGTTCACTTTGTATGATTAGGTCATTGCCACTTAACAAACTTCATTACGCTAAAGAAGGGTTTTAATTGATTGAACAAAATAGTTGCACCACATAAGACCAAAATAAAAGCTAATCATTTAATGAAGCATCAAATTCAATATGAAGGAAATTTTAAAGATCGACATTGAAGAGGGATTATTGAGCATCAGAAGGTTAGTTTAGTAGCAGAACTGAATTGCAACATGAAGCTGCCTTTGACATATCAAGGGCTACCTTTATCATGGAAAAAGCCTAGGGCATCTGATTGGAGGTTTTCGATAACTAAAATTTTCCTGGAAATTGGAGTGTTGGTCCTCTAGGGTGTTATGTTTTGGAGGAAGATTAACCCTCCGTAAAAGTGTCCATAGCATTCCAGTTTTCTATGTCATTTTTTGCTCTTCTCGAAGGGAGTTATTTCTGTCATGGAGAGAATCTTGAGAAGATGGCTGTGGCAAGGTAACGGGGATTCAAAAAAAATTTCATCTTCTTAACTCGAAGCCAGTTTTCTATGTCAGTTTTTGCTCTTTCTCAAAGGGAGTTATTTCTGTCCTGGAGAGAATCTTGAGAAGATGTCTGTGGCAAGGTAATGGGGATCTGAAAAAAAAATCTCCTTAACACAAAGCCAGTTTCTTGCCTTTAGATCACAGAGGTTTGGGTATTGAGAGTATCAGTATTTTAACAAAGCCTTGCTTTGTAAATGGAGGGGTTGAAGATGGGCTCTTCGAGAAAGGGTTCTGTGGATAGATATTGTTTCTGGTAGGGGCATTTCAACTTGGAGACCAATCAGGGGAGAAGTAAGGTTTCTTACTTCTGGAGGACCTACTTAGAATTTAAAAGTTTCACGTCTTTGCACAAGGGTCTTGTCATTGATAAAGGAGAGATGACACTTTTATGGCAGGACTGCTGGCTGGACAACATGATTCTTGCTGAGGACTTCTGTTTGCCTTGGCAATCCCTACCAGTTCTCTAAAATTAAAGATGATTTTCAGACCATGCTGTGGGTGAAAGGGTCTGGAATCTCAATTTACGGTGCAATCTCAAGGAGGATGAGATAAAAGATGTTGCACAGATGTTGACCATCTTATCTACACTTAGGCCGACAGAGAATCAGGAAAACAAGCAGAAAAGAACAATGGAGAAGTCAGGTCATTTCACTGTAAGAAAATTGCTATAACTTGCCATAGCAGTTGCATGGCTTCAACCAGGATAATTGGCTGTACACCAGGCCTATTTGGAAGCCAACGCCACCCTTAAAAGTCGGATGTTTCATGTGGTTGCTTTTACATGGGTGGCTACTCACTAAATCATACAGAGCATAGTGGATTAAGGGGGCTAATGTTTACTTTCCTTTTTGTGTGGGGAAGGAAGACAATACCTCATCTCTTCTACTGTTCTTTGATTAGGGAGGTGTGGTCCCCATTGCTTCAGCAAGCTTTTAAATTAGATTCTATGGAACATAAATGGGAAGATTTTCTGACCATAATTATTAAGAGCACGAAGTGAAAACTTACAGCAGCCAAGCACATGGTTCTTTTTCATGGAACTCCAGAATCTTTCATCTATCCTCTGTACTCTAGGGAACAATGTTGTTTCGGCTAAGGATCTTTTTTCCTTTTTGGTGACTGCCCTTGATTTGTAGCTTTTATTTGTTTGGTTTTCCTTTCTTTCCCCTTTGGAGGTTTTCTTCTCTTTCTTGTCTGGATGTAATCTTATTTTTCTTTAACAATATTCAACCTTTTACCTCTAAAAAAGAGGGATTATTTACAGCTTATTTAAGCATTTTTCATTAGTTCTAAAAGGCTATTGCCTTGCTAATGGATACCTAGTTATGTGTTGATGTTATTTCCAAACAACACTAGGTTAGTAGAAGTGCAAGCGATTATACAAGGCCTGATAGAATCCTAGAAACACAATACAATTCAACTGTTAGAGATAGGATATTCACAACTACAGGCTAAAAATATTGCAGTAAAATAAATTAATTATGAAAAAACAGAGCCCTCACTTGTTATCATTCCAGCCCACCAAAGGGGCTCATACAAGTATGAATAGCCACCGACTCCTGTAGGAAAACACAAGACAGTTTAGTTTCAAAAAATCACATGCTCCATGATTTTGTGACGACTTTAGAATAATCAGCAATTTACTCTACAAAAGAGGACAAGTTAATTAATAAAAATTCTCATATATCCAATGCCTCCAAAATAAGCAGTCTGATCATAGTTCCTTAGGTTAAAGAATAGTTTTTCCATCTCATTTAATTCCCCACAACATGCATCTCCCAGACACATGCAAAAAAAATTTTCACAATGAAATCACCGGATCATGTTAAGCTCACAGACTCACAGCTTAAGCTCGGCTTTCTTTTAGTTTGCTTCATCTGAAAGCTACTGTTTTACAGACAAAATGAATCATTTCCATGTTAAATCACTTTAGAAAATATTTGTTTTATGAACTTGCATGCAACAAGTCTATATATATTTGAAACTCGGCAGTCACCGTGCTGTGTATGGTCCAGCACTTCCACTATTGACCATCTAATAGTTATCATGGTGGGTTCCTAGGCAATCTATATGCCCAGTGAAGCAGAAAATGAGGTCGATGCACCTGACTTCCAGGACATACAGTTATTATAATATTTTTTAAATATATATTTTTCATATTTTTATTGGCTCGTTTAATTTATACCATTGATTTTTTTTTCTTCACTTCTATCTTCGTACATTTGGAGTTTTGTTTGATTAATGCAATTGTTAATAAATTTTGATAATTATCATTATTAGGCACTTATTTTGTTATTGATTGATTTGTAGGTATTTTTGTTATTCTTTATAAATACTACTAATTTATTTAAGTCAAAAGGCATATGGGCCAGACTTAAACAACACAACGAATTGCTGTGATGCCTTGGCAACATGATAAGTACGGATCACCTAGTGACTCATGATTCATTATCAGATATCATGCAAGCAAAAACAAACAACGTATGGGCATGATAGAGTACAAAAAATCAAACTTCTTTCAACAAAAAGTTTGGTGAAAGCATATCACCAATTGTTCAACCAAAATTTTTCCATTACCAAACTAAAAAACGTCAATGCTTTCATAGGCATGCTTAGTGTTTAGTTTTCTATCAGAAACTTTAATTATGCTTGTCAATAACTTTATGATTCACTTATTATCGACTTAGTTAAGCACTTCTTTAGTATCAACTTGTTGATGATTGATTTACTGTAATAATGTATAAGATTTTATCAAATATTTATATCTGAAAAATATTATGTGTATAAAAATTGAAAAAAACTAATATTCGCCACCTAGGTAGCTAGACACCCAAAGCATGATGGCCTGCTTGCATGATGCTATGGTGTATGATAAGTGTGCTCAAATGACATGTATTAAAAGTAAATAACCAAAATCCAAGCCACCCAATATTTACCACAGTTTCCTACTTTGAATCGTACTTATAAAAAAAAAAAAAATTATTTTATAATTTAGTTTAATTAAAAAATAAAACGTTATGAAATCCAAATAAAAAAACTTTATTTACAAAGAATCCATGCTTGAATCCATCTATTATATAAATGGTCAATTATATTTACATATATTTTAGTTTTATTTTTTTTGATGTTCTATATATGTTATATGATATTCTAATGCAATAAATTTAAATCATAAAATGCATCTCAAACCAAATATAAAAAATCCAAAATATTTACATCTAACCATATTTGGAATGCTTTATGGGATGTTATTTGATGTAGATACCAACTCATCCATAGTCAAATTTTAGACACAATAAGGATAATACGTGAACTTAAATATAATTGTATGATTCAGATATATATAGGGAAGTTAACATCTATTCCAATTATGGCATTCAATTTGGTTTTGCAATGGACGACTTCAGTCTAACAAAAAAGAAAACAGATTGGATTTTGATAGAAATATCAGCAGAAGTTTAGTCAAATCATAGAAATCTAGAACAAAGGCTTAAACTATAAATTTCAATATGAAATTTTGGGCAAAACACAAGTAATCAATAATACACATCTACAAATAATTAAATTTAATTTTCAGACATTTATGGCATTAAAAATGTTCCCTGGAAATTACATAAAATATAATTTTTATATACAAAATAGACAAATAGTTGTATTCAAGGTACATTTAAAGAGAAATCCAGTTTTTGAGCCCACAAAATGTAATTCGCATAAAAATTTTGGATACACACGCAAGCATTGACCCCCACATATTCTTGATTCTCAGTCACGACCTGAATTGTTTCCAACCACCTACTAAAATACATGCGAGGAAAACAATACACAACTAGTGATCCTCCTAGAACTCACCAATAGCATCAAAACCCACTTTTCTGCAGAACAAAGGCTATCAAGTAACCATGCCAATTGAACCTCCTTGACACTAAACCAACGAACAAATACAAGAGGCACAAATTGTCCACTATGCATGTGTCGTGGTTACTCAACTTAATTGAATAGCAGATAAAACATATATCATGTGAATAATCAATGTGCATGTGTAACACAATTTCTCAAATGAAAACCAAATTCCATTTGACAGTGGAACCAAACTAAAATCAAAGGGCGTGATTTTCTAAGTAATCAATACAGCAGTTTAGGTGTGGAAGATAGTTTTCTAATGGCGATTGTTCTTGCATATCATTCAAAAATCATCAAGTTCATGATTAAACGGTTAAATAACGTCATCACAAAATACAAAAAATCCAAATTCAACAACCCCCCAAAAAAGAGACACCAATTCCATGGTAACAACACCCACAAACTGCTCGTTCAAGCATCCATGCATCTAATCTCACTCCTATACTCGACAGCACGATGAAAGCGAACGTAGATCGCATCTCATAGAGTGAACAATACGAATCCCAAACTAGAAGAAACTCCAAGAAAACACTCAGATATATTTTTTTAAAAAAAAATCCCAGAGAAAAATCTTCATTTTCTCTCCACCAATTACATCCCACAATTCGCCGCAGATTAAAACCACAAAAAAGCGCCAATATTTCACGAAATAGCATTGCCACTGCCAATACCACCACCACCACACCCCAAAAAAGCAAAAAATTGTTCATTGTTGTTACCTGCCCTAACACCAGAAGCTCCAGCCCTCTTTAACCCCTTCTTCTTCACAATAAAGCTGGCACCAATGAAGAAGCTGGAAGACAGGGCCAGCACGAGTCCCTTGATGTTATCCGAGGACATACCCTTGTACACCGCACCATCTCGAGGCGGCGCGCCGAGTGCCACCATGCCTCCAACCGCCTCGTCCTCCTTTCTCCGCCCTCCGTCGATCACCACCACCAGCAAGGCACTGCCGACATTGCCGACTCCCAGACCGCGGTGGCTTCCCTCCGGTCGAGATCTGACGGCACTGGACAGCGGAAGAGGAGGGCAACAGGTGCCAGATTGGCGAAGAGCGTGCGCGTGTGTGGAAGATTTTTGTTTTTCAGACCGTAGAAAAATCCTCGTGGCTTTGGTTTGCTCGCAACGCATTAGCCTTTAACAAAGGTCTCGCACTCCGTTTGCTTGTCATCGTAATCAAAAATTACTTTTATAATACAGTAATATAAAAAAAAATTATATAATTTTTATTATATTAATATTTTAAAAAAATAATTTTACTTTTTTTACCTATTTTATTTAAATATTTAAATAAATATTTAAATATTATAAATACAAATCTTGATTATTAACCTAAAAATTAATTTCATCTTTTTTATAAACATAATTTTAAGAATTACTTTTTTCTACTTCAAATGCAACCGTAGTAATATTATTAAAAAAATCATCCCCTTTTTGCTTTTATTTGTTAACCTTTTTTCCTCGTGGATGAGCTAATAAAATACACCAGAGTTTCAAGAATATCATATCATAAAGTATACGTAGATTAAATAATAATAATTTGTAGATTTAGAAAATGATATTAAGCATCTTCACATTTCATCATGTTTGCCTAATTATCGATGTTAAGATTATTTTCCTCGGTAAGATAATCGAAAGTATTACATCTTTAAGCAATTTAAGAGTTAAATAAGGCTTGAGCAGCAGGCATATCAACAACACTAACTTTATTTGAACGCATAGTTCTATTAGTTAAATGTTCTAAGTAATAAACAATTAGATTAAAAACATCAAGGATAAAAGAATCAAAGTTTGTATTTGTGTCATTAATGGTAATACGAAGAACATCATTTTTTAAAAGAGGTATACAAAGTAAAACGTAAATGAAGAAAGGTAATATATTTGTGGTCTAATTAGAGTCAGTTTGAATCGAATTGATATAAAATTTTCTTGAAGAATGGTAAGTAAGGAATAAGTACTTGGTAGATTCATTTGTTTGACCACAAAGAAGATAAATCAAATCACCAGTCTAATTAACCCTATAAAGTAAGATTAGATTTACTAAGAATTCTGTCTTGAATGGCAAAGCTAGAAGAAAATTTTAGTTTCCACTCTAAATTATATAAAAGAAATCTACTTCTTCCATCACTATTAAAGTCAAGAATTAAAGCAATTAAAAAAAAAGAATAAACACAAAATCTAAGATAAAATATATCTTTAAAAATATAACAAATATTTATTTACCACATTAACAATACCGTTACCACTACAATGGTGTCTGGATGGTTTAAGTTCAAATCTCTACTTAAACAATATTATTCAAAAAATGATACATTACATATACGATTTTTTCTAAATTACATACATTTAAATTTTACCTCTTCATTTCTAATTAATTTTACAGAAAAAGGTGCCAAACGTAAAATGCTTGTGTTTCTTTTCTTCTTGTGTAGCTCTCACTAAATAAATGTCATGCAAACTTCACTCATGAAAATAAAAATTTTAAATCTATTTTTAATACTAATGCAGTAAATTTTTAATTTTATTTAAAATTATAAGATAAATTTTTCCCAGAGCGTAAATTTTTAAATTTATTTCTAATACTGAAGTTGCCTGTAGTCGAGTTGGGTGGGATGGGAAAAGTAAATATGTATAAATTAGCACAGCAAATATGACTTATTAAACCATTTTTAGACTAATTTTTAAGATATTCGTGTTACGCTGACACGACATATTTGTCAAATTTGTGATATAATTTCTTTTGACACGATACAAATAACATTATCGATAGGACAACGAAGATCCACAACATTTCTTATTTTTATTTTAACAAGACTCCGTGCGAGTGACGACGCAAAAGTGGAAAAAATGTATTAGATATATTTTTTTGGAAAATACAGTTTCACGTGCTAAAAAATATGATAAATTTAAATTTTATAATATTTATGAGTCTTGTTTCGTAAGTTAATTAATTTTTGTAAAGTGAATCTCATCTTTGCGTGAGATGTTTCAAAAGTTTTATGTACGGAGGAACATGAATCCCTGATGACTAATAATGATTCCGTTTGTTACAACGGTATTTATTATGTATCATTTTTTTATAAACTCATATATATTATTATTATTGTATAAATTTTTATCTTATAATTTATTACGTAACTTTAATCTATGTATTTTGCTACTCTTAATTCTAATTATCTACAATTATTAAAATTAATTGTATAATGAATAACTCCGCAACAAATGGAACTAATATTTCAAAATTAATTGATTATATTATATGAAAGAGTTCTTCCTTATTAAATTCACTTCATTTCCTATATTTATCGATATAAAATTATTCTAACATTTTTCATCACTTGTAGTTTATTTTTATATCTACAAGTACCTGTAAATTCATGTGCATGAATTAACTTTATACCATATATGTTAAAATATTATGTCAAAACAAATTAGTTGTGAGTAAAAGAATTCTTTGTATATTAAATTCAATTCATTCCCTGCATTTATCAATACAGAAGTATTCCAACACAAACAACGAGATAATGATTATTTGGAGTAAATGTATGTATTAATGCTACATTTGAAAAAATCTTTCCAAATTTCAATTTTAACTTTATACGAACTTACATATCTTATTATTATTATAAATATTTTAATATATAATTTTTTATTATATAAATAACTATATAATTCTAAAAAATCAACTTTAATTTTAATTTTATCAAACTTCCAGAACTAGAAAAAAGCGTTTACAAATGCACAAGTTGAATTCATGTGCATGTGACATTAGCAGATCGAATTTTTGGTGTTTCTTAAGTCTGGTTACAAGATTTCAAAGTCAAAATGGTGGGTGTTTGTACACCGTACTGCAAGGGTTGATGTGAAAAACAATGCTTTCATGAGAGATGGTGGGTGTGCTTGCTTTGCCATCCGGTCGTAAATACCAATAAATGATTCCGTGAAATTTAAAGAAAAAACGATCGTTAAATAATGATTTTAAATTTAAATAATTTTTTCTTTGATATTTATAAAATTAAGAAAATCCTTTTTCTAGAACTGATACATGCTCTTTGTGATTTCTAATGGAACTGCCAGTTAAGCACTCAACCATTCTTCTAGAAAGAAGTCGACAACAGATGCTTATCTCCGAAGCAATAAGTCGACAACAACAAAAGCATCAATACCAAAAGGCACGCATATCTCGTGAGCCGTGAATCGGCAGGTATCGTTTGAAAATAAATATAGTAGCAGGAATCAACGGAGAATTGAACTTTTATAATTTTAATTTAAAATTATTAAAACATTCGTAAAATTATTCTTACTTCAGAAGTTAGAAATTATTTTAAAGAATTAAAGTTAAAGTTGATTTTACAAAAAAGTTAAAATTACATGATAATTTAGGTGATAAAAGTTTATACGTTAAATTTTGTATAATAATAATGATATTAAAGGTAATTTTAAAAGTTAAAAAAAATATTCGTAAATACACCCTAGTCATTGAAACTCATTTCCACCTTTATTTACCAAAACTCATTTCCAGGGTAATAAATTAAAAGTTGCCATGAAAGAACAAGACTCTCTCAAAGTTGTATTTAGTAACAAGATTTTGTGAGATTTTTACAGTACAAAGTTGATGATACATAATATTTTTACTAAATAAGATGTATAAATAGTAATCATAACAAATTTTTTTATTATAATATTTGAATGTAAAATGATAAAAATAATCTTATTTTTAACTATTTTTATCAATTTTATAGATTTATTTTTCTAATATTAATTATTTAACAAAAATAAAAAAAATCAAAAATTATAATAAAGTTAAAACTCTTTCCTGATCAAATCTCACCCCATTTGCAAAGATAGTCCAAATATATTAGTAGGCCATGAGTTGGGATCTACCCCAGGGCAAGCGATACATTACAAGCTGGCTGCTATGTACACTGATAGAACCGTGATGGCCACGCTGTCGGCGACGGCCGGCCGGCCGGCCTTCCGAGCACGGACGACACACTTTTCTTGGGCAGACAATAGTACACACGAAACGCCACAGTTTTCCTGCGACGATTTTTGTTTCTTGCAGCTTTGGAATTTCGTCGAACACTCGAGCGGCATATCTCTTTGGGTCCGCTCACTTTCGCTTCTTGTAGCTGCAGAATGACCAGCAACCGAAAGCTCCCCTGTATGAACGAAAAAAGGGGTTCCTTTTGGTGGGTTATCAGTAAAAATTCCATGTTTCGTCTGCACTAGATAAATAATTTTGTGGGTCAAGGCTTACCTGCTTCGATCATTGCTTTTGCCCCTGTCGACGCTTCTGCCGGCGTCCTCGTACATGGTCCGCCCATCAATGGACGGTTGCCTCGGCAACACCTTCGATCCACCTCTTCCCTGACTGGTCCCGCGCTTCCCATTCAAAGCCACGGGCAAGAACATCTTCGAGAGGAAAAGACCACCACCCTCTGGCCTCTGTTTTCTTCCAACACACTGCTGCCCCTTCTTCTTCTTCTTCTCCCCCATGTTTCCATTCCCCGACTTGGCGTTTTCCTCCGGTGCATCTTTTTCTACACCTTCCGCCGCACCGGACCTCTCCACGATATCCTGCAAAGTGAGCTCATAGTTCCAATCCGGCATGTCTCGCACGAGCTTCATCATCTCCTTCTGGTGATCGGCGATTGCCTGCGATCTAGCGGACATGGTGGGAAGATGATGGGTACCCACAAGATCCATGCTTTCAGAAATAGGAACCCACTTCTTGGCCTCGTTCTTCTCTCCCCCCGTCTCCCACCGGAGCTGTACCTCCTCTGCTCCATACAAGTTCCTGAGACTTCCGTGACGACGGGACCACGCGCCAACCCTGTTGCTGCTGCTGTTGTTGTTTTCCCTTCTACCGTGGCCGTCGCCCCCTATCGCCGCGCGAACCCATTCCTCGTACCCAGCGTCGTTGTCTTCCGCAAGCCACCGGTGTTGGGGCGCGGAGAGAATTCTCCGGGGACCGATGCTGAACCCGGAGTTGTCCATCGCAAGAGCCTGGTGCTCTGCAGCAATGGCGTTCGATTTATATATCCCACGATGAAGCGTGGGGTCGTTCTATTTGACTACGCCACATAGAAGTCAAGATCTTCTGGAAGGATGATTTCGACCGTACAGCGCATATTTGCGACCATCCCGTCTGGAAACTTGGGATTGTTCATTAACCTTTTATTTTTACTTTAAAAGTAAAAATAATAATTTTTAAATAAACGATTCGAGAAGTAAAAATAATTTTAATAATAAAAATATAAATATTATCATAAAATTAAAAATATTTTTCAAAGATAAAAATAAAAAAAGTAAATAATACTTTTTTAAAAATTTATTCTTTATGAACTTTTATGTATTATTATTATTTAAATTTTTATATATATATTTTTATCTTACAAATTACTATATATATATTCCTTGTTTGATTGATTTATTATATATTATCATAAGGTATAATAAATAAAATTGAAAAACTTCACAAGTAATCTATGATTATCAATTTATATCTTTCCGTAGATTATTCGATAGAGCTTTGCCGCCTTTGCGTATTTTTTATCTATTTTTAAAATGACGTGTAAATAAAAAATATTTATAGGTACATTAAAATTTAGAATTCAAAAATTTAAGATTAATGTTTATAAAAATTTATAAAAGCATGTCTTTTAAATACTTGGCATGTATAATAAGAAGTGAAATTATAAATGATATTATTTATAAGATTAAAATAATAATAGAGGAATAATTCACGTAAATATATTTTTAAAACGAAAATAAAAATTCTATAAAATTATCATTTGCATAGCTATATCTTATAATTATAGGTGTCGATCCTCTTCCAGTAGCATCTATACAAAAATTGATTATATAGGTATTTAAATTTAATTATCTGTTTAAATTTTTAATCTCTCAACTGAAATAAGATAGTTTAGTAATTTTAGTACTCTAATTTGAAATTAACAAGGAAAAAAAGAAGATAATGAGAATTAATTTTAATTTATTTTTAACTATTAAATTAAACACTTATAGAATTAACTTTTGATAAGAACTACTAAATATATACATATATATGTATGCATGTATGTGTTTAAATGGATAATGGTATTATTAGAAGAGATACGTTGAAAAATGATTTTATCAATAGAGCAGAGTTACATCTATGATCTATTGAATATAAAATAATAGCAAAATTGGCTTAAATAGTTTAGTTGTATCCTTAAAGACTAAGAAATGCATAAAAGAGTAGGAAAGAATAATTAATAAAAAATAAAAGGAATTAAAATAAGTAAAGAAAAACTTAAAATTACTTGATTAAGAGTTGATTTAAATCTATATAATTCAATCGATTGTATTTATAACTTTGAAAGTGGAAAAAAATAATTTTTTTAACTTTTTAAAATAAATAGGTAATAGTTGTATCGATGTTTTTGTCACTTTACAACATTAGAAAATATGAAAAAAGTATATTAAGAATTGTATTTATAACATTAGAATTATATTTTTTAACGTTAATGTAATTAAATGTTACGATAAAAAAAAGGAATAACTACATTAAAAAATACACATATTATCGTAATATTGAGACTAATTTTTTTGTTACGATTAAAATCATAATTAAACATACCTTATTGTTATTGTACATTGGTTACCTTGTTGAATAATAATAATAATATTATTATTAAATAATATATATGGTGAGATTCGGGATGATTCGAAGATCGATAATTTACGTGTAGCGTGACCTAATCGACGGATTTGAAAGCCAGGTCTCAACTGCCACACAAAAATTCCCAGCTCACAGACGTCGACGCATATGTTATATTATGCATAATCACATATTATAATATGGGTTTAATGGTTCTGTAGGTATCTATAGAACCTGTTGGATGAAAGATTAACGGTTGTTTGATGAAGAGAGAGAGTGTTCGTAAAAAAATCTCATGCGCAGAAAAAAATCCTTCCACCGAAATCACCCACGTAAAAACAGTCCATTTATT
>JAMKPZ010002451.1:0-47072 GCA_024699675.1 Amphibolis antarctica
GTTATTTTAACTCAAATAATATATTCATCAATTTAAGAATCTTATTTCATTCTAAATAAATTAAGTCAGAATTTACGTGTCTTTATTTCATTTAACTCAAATGAACAAAATTGTGACTTATTAAATATTATTTCAATTATGCGATATCATAAATAAAGTCATGATTGGTTATTAAGGATACTCGACGTTATGTTTTTAACTTTTCACAAGTGAATGAAGCTATTAAATTTCATCCGGTGAGAAAATGAATTCTTCTTAATTTATTTAAATCATCACAATGTTCAAATTATTGTGGTTAAATTTATTTTCAAGTGAACCTTAGATTTATTCATCACAACGTAATCTTTATTATGAAATATTTTCCATGACAATTAAATGTCTTGTTTTTACGAAAGAAAGGAGTATAACTTGTTTACTTTCCTAATAAGCGAATTTATGGCTTGTTTGCCTTATTTAATATTGATCCTTTAAATTATTAAATAATTTTTCATGTGCAATCACACAAGATTTTATTCACCTATGCATATTTGCATCACATATGAATTAAGTTTAATAGACTAATTTCTTTCTCATTACGTGAGTACGAAAATCTTATGACTTTTTTAAAATTTTCTTTAGTCCATCTTATTTCAAATCTAAAGGTCCAATTTCTCTCCTTGGACCCCCCCCACTTCCCCGTGTTCAACCATTGTTTATATTCCTCTTTAGTCGAGTAACTGGATATCAATCATCCGACCCGATTGCCCGGCCCGAACATCTTGGCGAGCGGGGTCGGCCGCCAAGCACTCTTCTCTTCCCTACCTTCAGGATTCCAGATGAGGGAGGGGCGGCAACTTCGTCGGTGCCCTCCACCTCCCTTTGCGGACCGAGGGAGGGGTTGACAACTCCATCGGTGCCGCCCTTCCTCCCATATCGGATATTTTGGTTAGGGAGGGAGCGACAACTCCATTGGTGTCCCCCACCTTCCTCATCGGATTCCCATGACAGAGAAGAAAAGGAATAGTAAAAGAAAGAAGAAGGCCTGGATGATTCCGACGATCACTCACCGCTATAATATAATTTATGTTATAAATATTTTAATATATTTTTAATATAAAATATTAAATTTATTCGATAAATATTAATTATATAAATTAGCATGTACGAGTTTGTAAAATTTCTCTCTCTTTTTTCAGTTACGCAGGCATTGCACAAACAGGCAAACTTGTATGGTTAGACTATCATTTGTATAAATTTGGAAAATATATTCGTTTCGTTTGTTTTTATTTTTTTAAAATTTTAAAATTATTATACAAATTTTAAAATATAAATTTTTATTATCTAAATTACTATATAATTTTAATTCTATTTATAAAATCAATTACAACTTCAATTTTATTTAACTTTTGAAATTGAAAAACTTATCTTTAAAGATATCATTTGTCATTTTTTTAATTTTGTCATTATATATATATATTGTTGTTGTTGTTATATATATTTTTTTTGCTTCGATCAACAAGGTCGGCGGAGCTTCATGCTCTCGTCAGTAGCCCAACACCGGCTTGGAAAAGCGCAACAAGCTCGCCAGAGACTCGGGCAAGAACTTCCTAGCAAACAAGAAGCAGATGCCGGAGGTCCCACCGTTGTAGGTGCAGTTGGCGGTAGTCCTCATGGCCGTCAGCATCTGTGGCTTGACGTGATACGAGTGGTAACTGGCCGGGTGGGCTCGTCGGGCGGACCAGTCGACCCACGTCACGCTTCTGTTGGCGTTGCTCCGCCCAAACTGCTCCCGGATGTTCAGGAACGTGGGTATGTAGTGCTCGTCGGCGTAGCAGGACCTCACCGGGCAGTTGTCGCGGAAGACTGAGTAGTACTCGGTGTCCGACACGAGCTCGGTGGCTAGAGCACGGTCGACCTGGAACCACTGGGACCCCTTCATCCACTGGTCCCGACGGATGCGGGGGGACATGGAGTTGTGGTACCGATGGCGGCGGGGCTCTTGGAAGGAGTGGACGAAGGTGGTGGTGGAATTGAGGAGATAGGAGTAGACGGTGGGGAAGGGGTGGAGAGGAATGCACGACTCCGACAGGAGGACGAAGCGTTGGTTGGAGAAGTCCAGGAGCGCGTTCGCCAGCAGTCGACGTTCGGCGTCCACCATGTCCAGCAGACCCCAGTGCACTTTCTGCATCAACACACACACACACATCTTTATCTCACAACTTATTCTAATTCCTTTCACTAATTAAATTCTTGGGCGATTAGAAGACGATAGCAATTCTGACGATATAATGATATATAAGAGATAGCCTGGTCACAAAAATAGATGTTGACGATCGAACTGCCTGTGTATATTTATTTCAGCAGAAAGCAGCTGGCTAGTTTTATAAGCCACTCAATCCAAAAAAAATCTAAAAGGGTCGTTTTAGGCTATTAAATGAGGGGTGCTTTTGTCTCTACGAAAAAATCTTAATAAAATTATTATAGGCGTTCATAACTGAAACTCTAATGTCAACACTTTTTTTCCATGCGTGTGGGCCTCACTCTTCTCCCAAGATGAGCCGTGTTTCGCTGGGAAGCCGGAAGATCTTCTTCGTTTTGGTCCGAAACACCGCAAGTCAAAGATTGTTGGCTGATAAACTTTTCTTGAATTATTGAAAAAGCAACCGTAATAATAATAGCGATAAAGAAATTAAATAATATTTTTAATTTTCTTGGGATAATTTAAATTCTGGTAGGTCGACCAATTCCATATATTACTTTTAAAAAGAGACATCTATGGTAATTTTACTGTAAATTTTAATATAATCTACAGACAATCCAGAATGAATTTTAATTATTCATCCAAACAATAAGCGCCTGCAAACATACGCGTTCGTGAATAATAAATTAATTCAAAGGTTAATTAATCGTACCTGGCTCGGAATTCTCCTCCGGTGGAAGACAGAACCCTCTGGTGCGGATCTGTCGTAGGACGGACTGGGATGGACGTATATGGAGTAGAGGCCTTCGTTCCCCTTGAAGAACCTCTCCCACAGTCGAGCCATGGGGAGGTCGCCTCTCGTCAAGAACATGAACGCCACCTTGGGTGCTCGACGGAGCGGACAGTCCCTGATCTTGGGCACCATGGAAGCCCTCCAGAACAGCTCCTCGTCCGACATGTCGTGCATGAGGTCTTGCGGCTCGACATAACCTTTCAGAACCACAGGTTGCTCCCGCGGAGGAGGAGGAGGAGGAGATAGGTGCGAAAGGTTGGTTGAAGCTTTCGAGGAGCAGACCTGGGCGGGCTGCTGGAAGGGGGAGGAGATGGTTCTGAGATGGAAGGTGAGCGCAATTCCGATAGATATGCCGATGCCAAAGATCAGCAAGTATGGGACGACGGTCGCGGCGGTGATGGTGGTCGGCGGCGGTGTGATACGCGTGAAGAGCTTGTGTTGCTCCTGCTGCCGTGTTGAGCTTTTCATGGTCGATTCGATTCGACTCGATTCCCCAAACTAAGCTCTGCAGGCTGTACATGTAGGGCAAGGGAAGAATTTGACTTTGATAATCGCACAAACAAGCATTCGTTTTTTTTTTTCCCCACCGATAAGTAAGCACATCGCACCAAAGGGTTTTTTTCAGAAAATTCCTGTGGATGCTTTGTTCTCACTTCCGTTTTTTATTATTCCATATTATTAATTTCATTGGAAAAGGAAGTCGTCTTATTAAATATTTTATTTTTCTATTTCCCAAAAAAAAATATTTTTCTAAATAATGGCCAGTTTATTCTCTCTTTTTTACAAAATCCTTCTTCCATTAATATTATCAATTTAAAATTTTTATGTTAAAATTTACACGATAATAATTACGTGAAATTAAAATTAAAGTTGAATAGACCTAAATTGGATGGCTAAAAATTTGATCCTTACCTCTATCTTCGCTTTCTATTTAATTCTATTTAATTCATTACTCCCTATTTTCATAAAATCGTTTTAAAAAAATTGTTGATAAAATTCTTAAAAAATTCAAGGCTTTTCTAGTAATGGAAAACTCATATTCTTTGATGAATCATAACTATATAAGTTTGCATGTCTAAAACATTTAGAGGATTGAGCGTCCTTAATTTGAAAGTTTCTTCCAAGGATTTAAGGTCTGAGAAAGTGATGTGGTCTCTTAATTTTTCATAGTGAGAACAACATTACGTTGTGGGTTGAAACTTTAAAAATTATTCATCTTAATTGTAAAGGATTGAACTCCTTTCTAAATAAATCTTTTGTTAATATATATCTCTCTTGTTTTGGGCTTCACTCAAGATTTATACCCTTTATTTCCTTACTTTTCATAACCTTCAAGTGGTAGATGATGGTAATTCCACTTGTTTTTGCTATATAAATAAACTAAGATCTGTAAGACACAACGCAAGCGAACATCGGTAAGCAAGAAACTAAGGCAGCGGAGAGAAACGGGAGAAAAAAAGCGAATTTTCCACTTGAGTTCAGAAGTAAGAAGTTCAAACTACTTATACAATACTTAAACGGATAGATGACCCGATAACCTTACTGAAAATATCATACATAAACATAACAAAAACAACACAATACAACAACATATATAATGGCCGATTCAATCGTAATGTTTCACGGTTTCAATTTCCTCATATATTCCATATTTTAAATTGTCTGAATATTTAGTAGCTAATGCGGTCAAATCTAAGCTTATGAAAAGAAAATTAACTTCTCTGTTGCATATATTAATTCCAATCTTAGTAATGTAGCTTCTCTATTTTAAATTCGATTAACCTGTCAAATTGTCTGGACATCATTGACTGTTTGGAAATTGGCAGCCAATGGACTTCACTCCATGCTATATTAATTTTATTGATGATGGCGAGAGATTTAATCTTTGTAATAAATTTTAGAAGGTGAAAAGCCCCGCTTCAAGCCAAAATCCTATCATGATTTTATATTTATGCACGACAAATTGCTTATCAAATAAATTTATTAAAAAAAGAGCTGTTCCTTACTCTATTTAATTGTAATTGCAAAAGGAAATACGACTTGCTACATTTGTGCTTTTTGTTTACAAAATAATAACATTTTATGTTGATCATAATTTTTCTAATATTATCTATTCCTTTCTATTCGACGGTCAATTTTTTCTTCCCAAATGCTTCTTTTTCTCTTTCATATTGCTTTTCTTTCGAGCTTTCCTCTCGGTAAATCTCTTTGTATATATAGAAAAATGATTTTATAAACATCTACAAAATTAACTTCTGTAGGTATCTAATTTGGACCGTTCGATTTAAATTGGACAATGAAAATGGACAAGGGCAAAGTCAAGTGAACGAGAATGACGACAAGCAAGCAAATGCGACAACAAGTAAGCACGTGTGAGCAGGCAAAGGTAACGACGAGCACGCAAGGGTGATGGCAAGCACGAACTTGAGGGCTACAGATGGTGATCACGAGAGCGACCATAAACGATGATTACGAAGATAACTATAACGGGGAAGAAGAGTGCTAGGCATAATGTTTACGCCATTTAATAAAAGAAAATTATAATATATTCAGTCATAGCATGTGTCACATTTTCTTTAAAAGAAAATTAAAATATTTTTAATTTTATATATTAATAATAAATAATATTAATATATAATAATTGATATTATAATAAGTATGTTAATGGTAATAATAATAATAGAATATATCCATTAATATGGTAATAATATTAAATATATCTATTATTCTAATATTATTATATTAATAAATATATTTATTACATTTTGGCACTGTCTATAATAATAATAATAATTATATATTATTCGATTTAATTAATAGTAATATTATTTAATAAATATGTTAATTATTTTTTATTATTTATTAATATTTCATCCGTTAAGTAAAATATATTAAAATATAATAATAATATATTTAAAAATAAAAAATAATTAAATGATTTTAAAAGAATAAAATAAAATAAATTATATAAAAATAATAAAAATATATCTTTTTGTGACGAACACAAAATCTGTCGTTAAATCGTAACAGATTAGTGACACATGTAGTAATGAATCAAACTTTTTTTTTACGACAAATATACGAACCGTCACCATAGATGATGATCAAAAAGTTTGAAAAAAGAATAATTAACCCGCGCGTTCAACGTACTCAACGTAGATTTTGTTTTTCGAGTTGTCCCGGGGAAAAAATAGAGTAGAGTGTAAGACTAGAATTAGGTCTACATCGTACGTATCATTTTATTTTATTTTTACGCCAGTTTGTTAATTCTCGCACGTATCTTACGAACCAATCATTATCACGAAAGGGTATATATATGTTTCGAAAGAGTCGCACGGAATTGAGGCGGAGAAAAATAAAATAAATAGAATTGAATTATATAATAATTAATATGATAAAATTTATATATATATAAAAATTTATATAAAATTAAATTTTTTCTTCCCAAACGTTTAAAAAAAGCGATCTGCAGGAGATCATCGACAGCTTGCTTAGATAACGTCTCCGGTGTCATAATTGTCGATCTCCGGCGCACATTGCTTTGTGGTCGTGTAGTCGCGAAACTTTAGATGATATTTCTGTCAATTTTACTGGGAGAATTAGCTGATTTTCTCGGCGAATTTATGAATAATTTAATTGATTAGACGTATGGTTGAAATTTAAATACATTATAAAGAAATAAAACACACTAATTTCTTTTTGAAAAAGATTAGTTTGATACTTTGGTAAGGCACGCACAAAACATTAATAATCACTTTTTCGTTATATTAATTATTACCACCATGTTTCGTTTAGAAAATGGTTTGCTTGTCGCGCATGGTCAAAACGGGACCTTTTTTTTGCGTGTATGTTTTAAAAATTAAATCATCACTTGCATGATACTTTTTTTTTCTGGCCGAAAAGCAATCAAAATGACAAACATACGTTAGGAGCCCAAAACCATGCTCTGGTTTCGGACTTTGCTGATCGATCGTGCCACGTACGGTGCAAAATCACATGCAAATGGCATGCGAAATGGTGTGTTTGCCTAGTGTAAATATCGTTTTGTAAGGTATTGAAGTGACATACGTATCCATCATCTTAGTTTTACGAGAAAGCGAAAACAATTGGGTGAGCGTAAACGTTTTGCAGAGGGATAACTTATCTACGTACCTTAATTACACAATAAAGACAAGTATTAGAGTCATGCTTTATGCATTTATTATTCACTTACAAACATTTTTAAGGATACGTTTGAAAATAAACTATTTTAACTTTTTACAATTTTTTATATATCATCGTTATTATACAAACTTTTACATCATAAATTGTATATAAAGTTACAATACTTATTTTGATAGGCCTCCAACGGGTATGTGAATCAACCCTATCTCTCTTTTATACTTCTCGCGTGTACTTCGGCTGCTGTGGTTTTTTTTAGGTGTTATTTGCATATCTGGATTGGAGCTGGATTTATTTTCATGAATCGTGCGAAGGTCCAAGTTCTAGGGCTATTTGACTGACGGAATTTTCGTGAACTGGAGCTTACAATCGGCGGAAGTTCCGCCATGAGCTTTTACTATACGGTTCATCTTTACGGGCGGCCGTATAGTTAAGCTTTACTCTATGGCCTTGCAGAGGTCTTCTGATGGGCAGCAGGAACTTCATTAGATCTATTTTTCCATGGATTATTTTTTCGATGACAATGACATTTCTTTAAAACTTATGGCGTTTATTGGAGCAGTTTAGGGTCGGAGGGCTCACTGGACCAGAAGCTGATCAATTTTGACTTGGCAATCTGACGGCTTAACCTTACGGGCCTGCGTAAAGTTATTCCATACTTGACGCCGTGGCTTGAGGCAACTATACAGTCATAAGTTTACGATGGGCGACACGTGTCCAGGCTGATGTGGCAGAGGACGTGGCATATGGCAAGGGCATAGGTGGAGACATGTAGATGATGTGGCCGACACGTGACCGATGACATGGCAAGATGACGTGGCACCTGATCATCAATTTTGTCTTCTTTTTTTCTTTTTTGCCCTTTTGGGCTGGGTGGGCCTTTCCTTTTAATTCTTCTATATTTTGAAGGAGTGGTATCCGTCTATCTTAGTTTGTACTTCTTTTATTGTAGGTGGTTTTATTATGAGACGTATTGTAAAAAATAAAAAAAAACTCTCATTAATGAACGGAACCTGAAACAAAGTGGAAATAATAGTAGTAGCATTTTGTGAAAGAGTAACTTCAGACTTTTGCAACATTTTAGCACAGATACAACCTAATTAAGCATTCAAAGATAAGTTTATAGTTTTCAGAAAAGCTAGTTTAATGAAAAATGGCAGTATAATGGTTGATGGAGTGGACAACTGTGTACGTACACAATTAGGCATCCATTTTCCATCCATGCTACCATTTGTAATATATATATTTTTTAAATCTTTGTCGTACCTTTTCTGGGTAAATTATGGTTTAAAAAAATCACTTTTTCATTAATTCTTTTTTCCAAAAAAATTCTAACGTCTAATTTTCTTTCGATTTTTTTCAATTCCTTAGGCTTGATGCACAACAAATTGCCATGGTTGTTTTCGGTTTGCCAAGGTCACTCAGATATATTTAAAAAAATCATATGTGATGTTGTACATACATGTCTGTCGTAAAATAAGTTTTATATAATAAGTAAATCTTACCAGGTAGAGTTTATCGATAAACTTATTAGGAATCCGTAACGTAACGTAGGTGAGATTTGTGCAAAAAATAAATCTAAGGAAATTTTAATATTGTTTTGATATTTTATGGTTAGCACTGGTTCATGCCGGCACCGGTCAGTTTCAGCATACGTCTTCGCACAACAAGTAGTCGACGTTAACTGGTCTATCGCGTTGGATTACCCTATGATGTGATAAATTTTAAGCTTTTTATCGTGAAGGATATTTTTTAAAAGGGTTTGTTTGTTTAAAAGTTATTTATTATATAATTTTATTTTTTATTATATATATCCTAATATTTATCAAATTTTTTAATATTCCATATATACCAAAAAATTATATCAAAAATTTACATCACAGAATCGTGTAATTTCTTAAAAAAAGTGAATTTCAACTTACCTAAATCCCAATTCTACATCTTAAATAAGTACTACTTGTTCAATAGATTTTTGAAAGTGTATTTTACATTATTTGTTAGCTCTAGGTTTTGCACAAGTGCAAAAAATTGTTGACTTAGTCTTGCATCAAATGTGATGCAGTAAGTCTTGGATCTTATATTGTGAATGACCCACATTCTAAAAGTTCAATAGGATTTTAAAAGTATATTTTAACATACTGAAATTAGGTCTTTAGAGAGTTGAAACTTGTAAAAGTGGAGCGGCAGAGGATGGTACATGGAATCTGATGTAATTAAGCCCGATCTAATTAGCACAACCCAACACACTTTGACTATGTTGTTGATTGGCATGATAAGGTTGACTGGGTTGTGTTGGGCTAATACTTTGCAAAGTTAGGTTGTAATATGATTTTAATCTGTGAGTTAGGTCAAGGTTTGAAAGTTTATTCAAAGTTCTACAAGGTTTTTTTTTTTTAATTTAATAATTATTTTTAATAATTAATTAATAAAAAATCTAATTGAAATATATTATAAAACTCAAGTTTTAAACTCGATATTGACCAATAAACTATATAAAATTTACTTAACTAATACACCATATTAAAGTTGTTAATGAAGATAAACTTTAAAATTTTAATTTATTATTCCTTATGTAACGAATGATGATGTATAATTTTATTTCTATTATTATTTAAAGCATTCAATATTGTTTGATGGTTGAGTGACATATTCATAATTTTTTAATTGATCAAAGGTTATTAGGTTTAATTAAATATTTTTAATATATTAATTATTACAAATATCAGACTTGTGTATGTTGGAGTCTCTCTAGCATGCATTTGTGTAGGTGGAAAATGAGATGGGGATTTGTATCAGACTTTCCTTTTTTGCGAGTAAATTTATGTAGCTCATGCAAGCGGCCATGTTTCCGTCTTTTCATTTTTTTCTGTTGATTCTTCGTGATCCTTCATTTTCATGTTTATGCATTCTTTGACTTGGTAGTGTTGTTGTTGCGGTTTTTTTTTTCAAAAAATTATTTATCAGTATGGTGGTGAGTCATATCCTTTACATTAAAAAAAAAGTGCTCCGATTAGAGATCAAACTTGGGCTTGGGCCGCCTACTGCCCGGTTCGGCCTGGCCTGGTATATATTAGCTTATCTTTGGTCAGTCATAAAACAGGGGACGCCTTCATGTGTAGCTTTTGAATCCAACAGAAGTGTAAGCCAACAGGTTCCTTTAAACTTGGGATGCATTTGGAAATAATTTTTTTAGCTTTGGAAGTTGGATAGAGATGATATTGAAGTTAATTTTGTGTATGAAGTTGAAATTATATTATAATTTAGATGATAAAAATTTATACGTTAAAATTTATATTGTTGTCATCTTCAAATTCTTTGGACATGTGTACTGTATAAATTTTTGGCGAAATGGCTGAAACAGAGTCTGCCAATCAATCATCTAGGTGACTCGGGGTCCACTGGCAACTACCATCCCCTGCACTTCAGCTAGTGTATTCATATTCTCCTGTTAGTTTGATGCATCGTTTCCGACAAAAGCATGTCTGGTCACCGGGATTCTTTTTCTGACGTGGGAAGCAAAGTTCCGGTGGATGTGTATTCCATGCCAGCAATCCATTGGTTGTGCCCGGAAAAAAGTTATCAGGTACGTGTCTGTAAAGATTCTCATTTCATCCTGTTATTCTGGTTGTACATTTTATTGGACCTAGGGCAGTAGGCTCTTATATTGGTGAAGAAGGAAATCATGGGAATTAATTTGCGGCTGACAAATGAAAAAAAGAAGAAGGAGAGGAAACAATAGTGATGTTTTCCAGCATCTGATCTCTGCTTCTGTATATGAACTAGTTAGCCAGTTTGGCGCGTAGCTCTGTCATCTATGGTGGTTTTCATTTGATTGAGGCAGAATCAAATCTTTGCTTCCTTCTCGTCATCCACCATCCGTGGTGGTTTTCATGCCCTGACATCCTCTCATATATTCCATGGTCAGCCAAGTTGCCTAATTCCTTCCATCATCGTATTGGGAAATGGTGTCTGCTTGTCTTCTTCCCAAGAGGTGGTAGTAACGTGATGCTGTTTCAGTTGCCTACGTGTACCACCTTACCAGGAATGAAGATAATGTTGGATAACGCACACAAAAATTATAATAGACACGGATGACAGCACTGGTTGTTTAGATAGGGTGTGGCCCGTAGCATGTGGACTAGCAATGCAAGAGAAGGTACGGTTGGTGGAGTGGGTCAAAACATAAAAATACATCTTAAGTAACCAAGACTCTCTCCGTATCTCTGTGCTGTTTATGTTTTCCTAATCCCCCCCCCATTAGCATTCACTCACTTCCTGCCACATTCTAATATTCCACAATCCAACATACACAGTCCCTCTTTCCGACAATTCTAAATTATTTCCGTGGTGGATGCAGGTACGACCAAGAGGATTAGTGGACACTGCCACTACCGCAATATGCCGCTGCAAGTTGCTCTTTCTCTAGTCTTATCGGGGATGGATGTTTGTGGTGAGAAATAGCGACACGGTTGCACCCGAAGGATGTGCATTTATGTATTCCATTGTCTCGGTCAGGGAAACCGTAGAATTCGGACGGTACTTGTACTTATTCGGTCGGTCGGATCTGATGGATCCGTTAAAACCAAAATTCTGTCCTTGATCCTGCCCACCGAAACAATAATCCCTTCTCCGGACTTAGAGCCATCGACGGAGAGAAAGAAAAGTACGAGTCTAAGGTTTAGGGTTTAAGATTTATTTGGTAGAGAAATTTTTTATTTTTTCATACATGAATTTTTATTTTATAATTTATTATGTATATCATAATTATTTGATTACTTTAAATGTATCATTGCGATGTAAAGTAAATATAATTACAAAAATTTATAATAAATTGTCAATCGAACTACCACGGACACCTTAGAATGAGATGACACGCATCCATATCTACAACTTCACAAGTGACGATGTCTTCGTAGTGTTTGTCAATTGAAATAGGGATACGACAAATTTTTGTTACACCAACAACATCACCCTTTCAGATCCACCCAATGTGATATGGACGAGGGTGGTCTTCCATGGGTAATTTCAACTTTGTCACAACTCGACTAGATACAATATTGCCAATGTATGCTGCCATCGTCGATGATGATGTCGCAAGTCTTCCCGACGATTGTACAACGCGTGCGAAAGAGATTATGACGCTGTGAGTTTTCCTCCTTTCGTGGCGTCAGTAGCACACGTCATGTGACACAGAAAGGTCATTCGCTATCATCTACGTATTGCAGCACTTCGTCTTCTTCTCCTTCATGCAAGGACTTGTCACCATTGCTCTCCTCGTTGATCGGGGAATGTGGGACTCTCGCTGCAACGTTGGCAGCACCACGCTTCGAGCACTGATTTGATTTGTTGGCAGTGGTAGCATTTAATGGGCCCTGGGCATGCATATGGGTTGTTGGTTGCTGCACGAGGGGGAGTGCCGGTAGACTAGGGTTCGGATTGGCGGCCTAAGGAGCTGTGCTGGTACTAGCGGTGAACTTCGACGTGCCCCTATTTGTGCTGTCCCCTGTATTGTGAGCAGAACGAGTGTGGTTGAGTTGTCGTTCCACCTGGCTTCTTTGCCAAAACGATGGCATCGGTGAGTAAGTAGGTGGTGTGCAACGTCACGCGATCTTGTATAGGGAGTTTTAGGCCACCAATAAAACAAGATATTTGCTGACTTGATTTCTTGGTGGTTGTTGTGCGAAGCCAACCAATGAAACTCTTGGACATAATCGGTGATGGATCGATTTTTTTGCCAGCACTGTTGATACTGCGTGAAAAGAGTCTACTCATGGTTGGTAGGCAGAAATCGTGCTCGAAGTAGCCTTTCATCTTATCTCATGTTCGCACAGGGTGGCGTTGCTGTCGAGCCCTATTCACGAGTGTCTGCTCTCACTATGCGGAGGCGCCTCCCTTGAGTCGACAGACCACAAGTTTCACCTTACGATGTTCGGGAATGTCTTCATAATGAAAAAATCGGTCAACCTCGGTTACCCAATCCATGAACTCTTCGATGTGCATTTGCCCGTCAAAGGTTGGGAGGTCCATGCGCAGCTTGTACCTGTGAGATTCGTCCCGTTCGTCCTGCCGCCATCGACGACGTGGGGAATCGACTTCGTTATCACTCAAGGAGTATTGAGAACAAGTGGGAGGAGAGTATCGTCGTCGCCCTGGCCGTCGGTGCCGTCGACCAAGGGTGTCATCTGCCAGTTATGCTACAGCCATTGTGAGGTGTTCAATGGATGCACGGAGCTCCTCGAACTCAACTCTCGTGACCGGTTTGGCCATGAGTTGCGGACGATTGTGCAGCTTCTGATACCACTTGACGCAGGAAGAGACGGTGACCTAGGAATCCACCAACGATGCCACCAAATCGTTACGTCGTGAACCTGTAACAAATTGGAATCCACCGAACAGATTGTAATCCACCAACCTAGCCACCGGAATCCACCGATGAAGAACTACAAGTGTAGGGAGGGAAATTTTACCAAGAAGTAGTTTGCCTTTCTTGGCCGTTGGAGAAGAGTTTTAATTTGAAAACGACCGACGGTTGGGTGGCTTGCATAAATGTGTTTAGAGGCTGACATTGCCTGCACTCGCATGCCTTGGGTCCCAGGCAAGACTTTTAATGGTTACGGTTGCCTGAATCTACCGGTATTTATATAAGTTTTTCGTACATAAATTTTTATTTTACAATGATTAATTTACTATGTATCATTATAATATACAGTAATTAGTAAATATAGTTTAAATTTTTTTACAATAAATGTAACCTATCAGAAGAAACGTCCGCACCGAACATTGCCGCACTGGTGGGGACCATTAGGCAGTGCTGATTTGATGTCTCAACCATATCAGTGATTCACGGCTTGCAATAAACAAAAACGATGTCCGTCAACAGTCAAAATATCCTTTATTTAAATCCAACAAAAAATATTAACATTATAAAAAAGAAGAAGAAGAAGAAGAAGTAGATCAGAAACCACTTAACTTTCTGTGCTAATCAAATCGATTGCCCCTCCGTAATTTTATATGCACCCCGTACGGTTTTCTCGCATTCCACCGCCTTGACGTAATCGGGTCGGAGCCATGAGCGATGGCGACGCGAACCCATTTGGTCCGACGCCCACGGCGAGTGGTGGCAGGAGATGTCCACGTGCGGATCTGACCCCAGCACGCTCCCTCCTCGTGCCAATCCTCAGACGTGCCCGTAACTTCACCGTTTACGTCCACTCGATTTATTCAGTCCATCACTCCATCGCCGATCCGATTTTGATGTGGTAGAATAAATTGTCCGTGTTGGTAAGTTGGTAACAACAGAAACGTGATGTTATTCACATGGAAGATGGCAGAATCTTACAAAACCCACTAAAGTGTAAGGTGATGCAGACGAAGGACGGTCCCAGGTCCCAGCATTCTAATACAACGGCCCCACGGTCCAACAGCCCATCCTCAAATTTCCCGGTATAAATCCGTTCCATAACTCATTCAAAATTTTATTAATATGATAAAATTATTTTAATATAATAGTTATGAAAAAAAACATCAACTCAGCTACAGTTCTCCTCCCCGTTGTGAAGGCTGACGTGGCACCGATGTCTCACGGTTTCCACGTGTCCAGCACCTTATCACCGTCGCCTGCCTCGAAACCCCTCGTGGCTTACGCCTCCTCCCCACCCTTTCCATTTTCTCGGTCGTACAAAGAAAAAGGCGGATAAAACGAAACGAAACGCGGGGAAAACATATTAGTATTCTTCCGGAGGAAGAAGGGGGAGGAAGAAGGGGGAGGAAGAAGCAGCCGGAGCGACGACGAAAGTAGAGAGAGAAACGAGAGCCAGAAAACGAGGGAGATATAGGAAGGGAGGGAGAGAGCCGGTCCCTTGATGGCGACGCCATTGACAGGGGACGGGGTCATGGCGCTGATGCCGCAGGAGCCAGTGAACCCCATGGACCCGTCCTCTTCGTCCTCGGCATCTTCCTCTTCGTTCCTTGAGAACCCGATCCTGATCTTTCTCTTCTTCCAGAAGGCCATTAGGTTGGAGCTCGACCGGCTGCACCTCGCCGCTGTGGCCCTGGCGACCACCGACCGGGACGGCGATCTGAGGAGCCTTGCGGACAGATGGAAGTTCATCTCTGACATCTACAAGCATCACTGCAATGCCGAAGACGAGGTATGTGCCCAATTGTTGAGGACCGAATTGGATTTTCGGTAGTTTTTTTTTTTCTTTCTGGTTTGGAGCACTCGATTTGTTTGATTTGTTATGCGCGTGCACGAGTGTGCGGTTTATTGAGGTTGGTTTGTGGATCCAAAAAGTGCTAGGAAAAGAAACTGGTATGCACTCGGAACTTTCGTATTCGTCTGCTGAGAGAGCTGAAGAAGCAGTTCAGCTTGGTACTTTCTGTAGTCTGCCAAAACCTAAAAGAAAGATGGAATTCTTAAGAGATCCACTCAATGAGTCTCACGCTTGGAATGACAAAATTTAGGCTGAGCTACCTCGATAATGTCGATGTTATTGATTGAATTTTGTGTGCATGTGGTGCAAAGTATTGTTTCTATTGAAAATCGATGGGTTGTTTGTTAAAATAAATCCATTCTGAATACGTTGGGAATGTGAGCACTTTGGTTGTCTGCGACTTCAATTTAACCTCTGATCTATGAAAGGAGAAGAACTTAAATTCTATGTAAAATATGCTAGATTGTTTTCTCTCGGTTCGATAATAAATTGTTTTCTCTTGGTTCGATAATAAACCATTTTTCTACTCGTCAGAGTCTTTAATTAAGGTTAGGGGAAGTTGAAAGGCTCACAGGATGCTTGTTGCCCCTTTCCTAGGGAAAATGAGTTATTCCTTTTCCTTTAAGGGTTGCAGCCCTACCAAAGTCTGATCTTATCGTATTCTAACTTGATTTCTGGACTGTAATTTGGGTTAAGTTTTTAAAAGAGAAGAGATTGTCAAGTGGTACGGCTTGGGGTAGTGTTACATTGGAAATAGGTTGTTTGCTGTTGTAACACTGGATTCTGCACATATCATCTTGAACGGTCTGAATTATTAAACAACCGTGTTTCATTATGATCTTAGTGTACTCATATATCTACTTAGGAAGAAAACATTTGTAAGACTTAAAGAAGTTCGAAAGAGAGAGAGAGAGAGTAATGGAATAGTCTCACATGAACAAAATTTAAAATAATGTGGATTAATATAAAGAACGCCCACTTCACTCATAGCTAATTAGTTTCAAGTTAGATGTCTACATTCCATCATCCTTTTGCATGAATTTTTTTTAGCAATTTTATGGTATATGGGTGGAATTAGGAGAACAATTACTTATATTTTGTTGTCATTTTCGTAGCCTTATGCAATATCATGTCTGGTAATCACTTCTCTAGTGTCCAAGATTAGTTGAAAACAATAGAAACTAATTTCCTGAATAAAAATGTATTAACCATCTTCATATTTGGAATTTTTCTTCATTGGGAATTAGCATCTCTTTTGCAAAAACAAAACTAGAAAAACAATAAACAGTGTCTTGATTCTACCATTCAAAGTTGGCATGATGGAGGAATTAAGCTTTGGTTTTATGCAAAACCTGACAAAAAGGAAATTTGTTAGACTTGGTGGAAATGTTAGTGAAATTTTGGTAAAAGATCAAAGTCCATGGAAATAGGCTAAAATATAGGAATTTCAGTTTGAAATTTTAGTAGGATCCATTTAAGAAAAAATACACATCAAATAATAATATATTTTATACCTTTGAAACTAATGTATCATCATATAGAAAAATGTTAAAAATACATAATAATTGTAAAAGATAATACTATCCTTTTTGAAACCTAAAACGATGTGGAATACCTTGTTTTCTCAAACTCTTCATCTTGCTTTTTTGAAAAGAACTCTTCATCTTCTTCTTCTTCTTGTTGCTGTTGGGCTGTGTTATTTAAGCTTTTCTTATTGAATCATTTATTCTCTCTGCAATACATAATTACTTCATGTTTTGTGAGTGTGATGCATTCTATATTCAATAACTCATGGACAAGAAAGTCTAGTAGTGGTTATTAATGAATCAAGCTATTGGTTTTGTAATATTGCTATAAGTTTTGTAGGTAATCTTTCCAGCTCTTGATGCACGTGTAAAGAATGTGGCACGTACATATTCACTTGAACATAAGGGAGAAAGTGACCTTTTCCGGAATATGTCAGAATTGCTTAAGTCCAACATGCAACATGACCACAGTTTTCGAAGGGAGCTAGCTTCTTGCACACGTGCAATTCAGACATCTCTTGGACAGCATATGTCAAAGGAAGAGGAACAGGTTTTTTTTACAAGCATTTTGTTATCAAAATGATATGCTTCTACTAGTGCTACTTGTGAAATTTTGTTAATAAGGTGAGTATGTACTTCATCAGTAGGGAGTTTGTGTTGATAAATAATGGACTAAAATTTATGTTTTTGTTTTGCTCGATGTGTAAATTTATTTATTTATTTTGTTAGATACATAAGCAATAACAACAATTCAAGTCATAAACTCACTACGTTGGGTTTTTTAAATACATGTTTAATTTCATCATTAGAGGGACTCATCATATTTCTTGGAAAACTTTCTAAAGAATAGAATAACATTAGAGGATCAAACCTTTAATATGCCTTTAAAATCATAAAGAATTTAGATAAAGGAAGGAGAAAAAAAAAAAACTAAGAAGCTGGTGTAAAATATTAATTATATTCTCCTCTCCCCCAATAGCAGAAAATTACTCTGCTAAAAGAAATAGTTGAAGATTACTGTATTATTATTGATGTAATTATAATTATTATATTTTGCAAGTCATTTTTTAGTCTGCATGTTGAATATAAGATTCATGCCTTTTTGTTGGAGCATTTTTGTTTAATCTAATCTGTCCTGCTGGCAATTCCTTTTAAAAAATTTAAGAGCGTGTTAGGGATTGTTTTTCATACTCTGGTTTCTGATGGGAAAGCCTTTTCCCGAAAAGCACTTCTAAATGAGTCCTATGGTTCTTTTTGAAAAGTTATAATCTATTTTTTGGGTTTTGAAATAAAAATTTGTTAGAAAATTTCAAAATATAGTCTTTTCTAAAATGATTTTCTTTCACTAAAAAAGTATTTCTCTAATTAGTAATTTCTAAAAGCATTTGCAAATACACCATCAAACATAGAATCTTATCTCTGTAGGTGGCACAAGTTTAATTGTTTGTCTAAAACCTAAATACATCTTTATGGTCTTAGACTTATCCAATAATCTATGGCTATCCATTTCAATTGAAAATTGAACCCTTTTTAAGAAAAATTAACATAAATAATGTACATTTAATTATTTTCAAGCTAGCATATAGGTATAAAACCATATTAAGTAGGCAGTTGGCTTACAGTGTGCACAAGTTCTAGAGAGTTTCTTCACTGGAGATTGTATGGCGATTCACCATTTCGTTCTTGTTGGTTGTTATTGCTTCTATGCTTGTAAGTGGACGTTCTTTATGCTGTTCTCAATGGATTATTAAGAACATGCTAGTCTTTTTGTGCAAAAAAAGGTGAATGTTTAAACCCTTGTAGAATTTCTCCTCAGTAGGCACCTCTGTTTTACAGGTTTTCCCTCTGCTCATTGAGAAGTTCTCATTTGAGGAGCAAGCAGCTTTGGTCTGGCAATTTGTATGTAGCATACCTGTGAATATGATGACTGAGTTTCTTCCATGGCTTTCTTCTTCCATTACACCTGATGAACGACAGGATATGCTCAAGTGCCTGTGCAAAGTTGTTCCAGACGAAAAACTTCTTCAACAGGTACAATCTTGAGCTAAGTATTGCTCTCTTTAATAATTTCCTTGAAAAAATTTTCATTTATTAGGTGTCCTGGTTGAAGGTCATTTTCACTTGGATGGAAACTAGAACTACAGTAAGAGAAAGAAGTTGTGGAAATGAATCTCTGTCACAATCCTGTCCTGATTCTGTATCTTCCCAGTCGTTAAAGCAAACTGACAATGGATCTTGTGCATGTGAATCTTTGAAAATGGAGAAAAGAAAGCTCTTAGAGACAGAAATAATTGGTATTGATTCAAGAACGTCACATCCCATAAATGAGATATTACATTGGCATAATGCTATAAGAAGGGAATTGAGTTCTATTGCTGAAGAGGCAAGAAAGATACAGCATTCTGGAGATTTCTCGGACTTGTCATCCTTCAATATGAGACTGCAATTTATTGCAGATGTCTGCATCTTCCATAGGTATGTAGCTATGTTGTCAAACTATTCTGAACCTTCATTGTTTCTAGTATTTTATGACAATTTAATCAAGTCTCTTTTGGCATGCTAAAGCATGTAAAATATTTTACATGTTCATCCTTCTCTTTGGTGGCAAATGACACATAACATTTTACTTATAATACATAAATCAGAATTTTTTAGCAAATTTTTGGTATAATTACCATTACTAGATGATGGAATTTTTTTTCTTTCCTTGGTGGTTTCACTTACAGTATTGCTGAGGACCAAGTTATATTTCCAGCAGTTGGAGAAGTGTCTTTTGTTCAGGAGCATGCTGAAGAAGAATGTCAATTTAATAATTTTAGGAGCTTGATTGAAAATATGCAAAATGCAGGAGTCCATTCAACTGCTGCTGAGTTTTGTTCAAAACTCTGTTCACATGCTGATCAAATAATGGCCACCATAGAGAAGCACTTCAATGATGAGGAAGCTACAGTAAGCTTTATATGTTGGAATTTGCCTTCAGCTACCTTTAGAGTGAGTTACATGTATTTAGTTTCTTGTGTAGGTTCTTCCTGCTGCTAGAGTACACTTTAGTCACAAGAGACAACGAGAGCTTCTCTATGATAGCATATGTGTGATGCCCTTGAAACTGTTGGAACGTGTCTTGCCATGGTTGGTAGCATCTCTAAGTATAGATGATGCTAGGTCATTTCTCCAGAATATGAAGTTGGCAGGTTTGGTCACCTAGTTTATATTTTGCATTATATGTAAGATTACCAAGTTAGTATCTGCACATTTCAATTTCCTCTCCTTATGGAAAGTCATTTAATGTGTTGTGCAGCTTCATCGTCTGACTCTGCACTGGTCATACTTCTATGTGGTTGGGCATGCAAAGGCCGTTCTCAGGATTTTTGCCAACCTGGAAGATTCACACGTCAGTACGCAGAAGGATCTAGTTGCAGTTCATCAGTGACTAAGATTGATGACGGAGAAGAAAGTTGTGGTCAAGTTTACTCTCCCTGCCCATGTTGGTTAAGTGAATGTGATTCTGCCTTTAGTCGTTCCAAAAGACCAACAAAACGCATTAATTGCTCTTCTACATCTGAGTGCATCACCACAGATGAGCATCTGGTTTCAAACAATGCTAGTAAGTTGCTGTGTAGCAAAAGGTTGTGCTGTATTCCTGATCTAGGAGTAAATAATGGCAGCCTGGGAATCAGTCCACGCCCCTCAACAAAATCATTGCGTGCCTTGTCCTATAATTTCTCTGCTCCTTCATTTAGTTCCAGCCTCTTTTTCTGGGAAATGGACACAATGACATCCAATAGTGGGGCTACACCAAGGCCTATTGATAGCATATTCAAATTCCATCTAGCAATACGTAAAGACCTAGAATATTTGGATGTAGAGTCTGGAAAACTCATAGGCTGTGATGATGCATTTCTACGACAGTTCAGTGGAAGGTTTCGTTTGTTGTGGGGCCTGTATAGAGCTCATAGTAATGCTGAGGATGAAATTGTCTTTCCAGCATTAGAATCTAGAGAGGCTCTTCATAATGTGAGCCACTCCTACACACTTGATCACAGACAAGAGGAGAAGTTGTTTGAAGACGTATCACATGTTTTATCTGAGCTTTCAGATCTGCAAGAAAACCTGAGTAAGCATGATCATAATTCAGATTCAACTGCAAATAAGTTGGATTATTCTTCTTATGCAATCAATTTGAGGAGGCACAATGAGCTTGCAACAAAGCTTCAAGGAATGTGCAAATCTATTCGAGTATCACTGGATCATCATGTCATTAGAGAAGAACTTGAGCTGTGGCCCTTGTTTGACAAACATTTTTCTGTGGAGGAACAGGACAAGATTGTTGGTCGGATAATTGGAACAACAGGAGCTGAGGTGCTTCAATCCATGCTGCCCTGGGTAACTTCAGCTCTTACTCAAGAGGAACAAAACAAGATGATGGACACATGGAGGCAAGCTACCAAAAACACTATGTTCGATGAATGGCTCAATGAGTGGTGGAAAGGGAGTCCATCACCTTCTCAGGCCTCATTGCAAAGCCATATTGTCTCTGAAGGTCTTTGTTGTATTTCAATTGAATGTTAATATTGCTTGTTAAGGCTGTCATATGGCAGTGAATGAATGAGAAGCAAGATGCCTTTTTTATGTTACTTCACATCCATATATATATACACATACTAAGTGATATAATTTTTCCTTCTCTTAGGGAACGATATTCCAGAGAGTGTTGAACAGAGTGAAATGTTCAAGCCAGGATGGAAGGATATTTTCCGTATGAACCAGAGTGAGCTTGAGTCAGAGATACGGAAGGTGTCTCGAGATCCAACCCTTGATCCACGGAGAAAGGCATATCTTATTCAGAATCTTATGACAAGGTTTGTCCCAAATAAATCCCATAATAACCTTTCATAGATTTTACAATTGTTTTTCTCCATCATGTTATTAACTGGCAATCATATCTTATTATCCAGTCGCTGGATTGCTGCTCAGCAGAAGTTACCTCAGGAAAGAACTGGTGAAAATTCTAATACAGCAGTCGAATGCTCTCCATCATATTGTGATCCAGATAAAAGAACATATGGTTGTGAGCATTACAAAAGAAATTGCAAATTGGTGGCAGCATGTTGCAACAAGTTATTCACATGCAGGTTTTGTCATGACAAAGTTAGTGATCATTCAATGGACAGGTAATATTCATGTTTTTCACATTTTGAGTATGTTTTATTAAGCTTTATTATTTTTTTGCAAATAAGTTAAGCATTATTTTGTTCGTTTTTTTTGAATTTATCTGTTCTTTGCAGAAAAGCAACAACTGAAATGATGTGCATGCGTTGTCTTAAGATTCAGGAAATTGGTCCGAACTGCAAGACACCTTATTGTAATGGATTTTCCATGGCCAAGTACTATTGCAATATATGCAAATTTTTCGATGATGAAAGGTATGGGATTATTTTGAAGTAGCATATGCATAAAGCAGTTGTTGCTAAGATGTTTCCTACCTATTTCAAGCTTAATTTTACTAACAAAATGATGGGAAGAGGCAAGTTTTATTTTATACATGTTCTTTCCCATCTTCATTCTCTTTTTTTCTCTTAACTTCATCACCATGGATCAAATCACACTTGTATGGCTTGAAGTTATAAGATTCATTAGCAAAAAGCTCCAAATTGCAACAACATTGCCAATATGAATAACTTTTTGTAACGATACCAACCAATAATTGTTAAAGTTTACAATCAAGTTTTATCATTCAAAGCATCCACAGAGATGGAACTATAATTGTGGCTGTGCTGCTTCTAAAAAATTAACTATATATGTATGCATCAAACTTATTTCAGAAAAGAAGCATTTTGAAGAGAATACTGTCTTAGTATTTTGTATTTGCATCCTAAGTTAGATTTCTGCATATTTACGATGGAAACTGTTGTTGAAGTTACCTTTTCTTTCACTGTGGATCTCCCTAGCTAAGTCATATATTCATTTGACACATGAAGATAAATGTCCTTACGCTAGCCTATGATAGCTAGTAGGTTGGCCCGTTGTTATTTTCTTCCCAAACCAGTCTCCAGTTTTACTTGTGATTTGGGGCGTGCTGTTTTATGGTAGAAAGAGTTTTCTTAAGTTTCAGTCAAAAGGGAGTGTAGTTTATTGGTAGCTGAGGTATCATGGTAGTTTTTGCCGGTTTTACAATGGTTTATCACTTGGTTTGCATAGCCTCCTTTTTGTTATTTCCTCTTCCATTTTCTAGCATTTTGAGGAATTTTATTATTCTCTAATGGCAGATGGGCACATTTAACTGTGATTTGTTATATTATTTTTCTAATTTTTTTCACGTTGGAGCAATCAAATATTACTTAGAAGTTATAATTGAAATCAATAATGACTAAGAATGTGAGCAGAAATGATGTCCTCTACCTTTTCAGATCGGTGTATCATTGCCCTTTTTGCAACTTGTGCCGAGTTGGGAAAGGTCTTGGTGTAGACTTTTTTCACTGCATGACGTGTAATTGCTGCCTTGGAATGAAACTCTTGGAACATAAATGCCGTGAGAAAGGCTTAGAGACAAATTGCCCTATCTGTTGTGATTTCCTGTTTACATCGAGTTTAGCAGTAAGAGCGCTACCTTGTGGCCATTTCATGCATTCTTCATGCTTTCAGGTATTACTCTTAGATGCCGGTATCAACTGAATTTAATCTCCTCACCTGTTACACATGCATGCACATTTGGATTAATGTACGGGATTTTCATTGGAGGGTTGATAAACCTTTGTTTCTGGCAGGCATACACTTGCAGTCACTATACGTGCCCTATATGTAGCAAGTCTTTGGGAGACATGGCGGTAACACATTTTCCATGCTTTTCTAATTAAATTGAATCCACCTGAAGAAGTTTCTTTTTAAAGTTTAAAGCAAGCTTGTATGCACTTCCCTTTCAAACCCAAATAACAGAAATTAAAACTTTAGAATAATTGTACATCTCGTTGATCATACATCTTGCTGCCTTTTACTCAACAAAGAGATTACATGAAGGTTTTTTCTATTAAAATTTGCAGGTTTATTTTGGCATGCTTGATGCCTTACTGGCTGCCGAAGTCCTTCCAGAAGAATACCGGAATCGCTGTCAGGTATGGCATTTTCACAACAATCCAGGCAAGTTAGTTTCTGATTTTTTCCGTATATATCATTTGAAAGGGTTGGATCTTTAATTTAGGACATACTGTGTAATGATTGCTGTAAGAAGGGGACAGCTCGATTCCACTGGCTTTATCACAAATGCAGCTTTTGTGGCTCGTACAATACAAGAATAATCAAAGTGGACACAAACTGTTCCTCGTGAGATTTTTTGAAACTTGGAAGAACCACCCGTATGATGGTGGTATTTCAATCTCCCCCCTGTAAGTAAATACATTCCACCATCCAGTTTTGGCTGAGCTTGTGACGAGCATATAATGGTGCATAGTGGATCCAATTTTTGTGACGTAATGTATAGAATATTCAAGTTTTCATTCGACGAATACAAAGGGATATGGGTGATATTAAAGCATCCTTTTTTTTTCCTCCATTGACTTAACACGTGTATAAACGAAGAAGATTTTTTAGATTCGTAACATCGATGAGTCCAAATTCATTTCCATTCTAGATCCATATAAAGATGGAATTGTAATATTCTTCCCCTGGTAAGAAAAGTAACAATGTTTAATTCAGCGAGGGAACTCTGAGCTTGTACCGAACGTATTATGGCTGTCCTATAATGAATCATAACAATAGTTGAAAGTACTTTCGAACCTTATAAGCTAACATGCTTTGCAGAAATATTGCTCGCGGTTGGGGGTTTATAATGTAAGGAGTTGGTGCTCCTTTTGACAAATGGGGCCTTTGACTTTCCACTTTGGATGATAATTTGACATGTTTTAGTTGTGTAGAAAATTAAAGTAAAGATTATTTATCATCAATATCTAAAATGCATTTCTTATAATATTATTACGCATTATATTTTAAAAAATTTATCATCCTTATTTTTAAATGTTTATTCGTAGGATTCATTATCTATAATGTTTTTGTAATATCATTATGCATTATATTAAAAGAAAAATTCCTTATGTAAATTTTAAAAGATAAAATTCAATTCCTTTACAAAATCTGAAAATTTCCAATTGGATGATAGAGAACTTTTTCTATTAATCTATTTTTCAATTTTTGAAAGATACACTCTCTTAAGTGTGTTTGATAACAAGGTATTTTAACATTAAATATTATGAAAAAAGTTAAGTTATATTACCAAATGAAGTTAAACTTTACAATAAATTATGAAATAAAAATTTATGCAGTGATAATATTATATAAAAATTAGAGTTGAAGTTAAAAGATTGTTACCAAACCAAATCCTAAACTTATGAGTAAATTAGTGTTTTTTTTTTTTTTTTTGAAACAAGCTCAAGCTCTAGAAGCATTTCCAAATGCTAGTGATCTTTTTTTATTTTATTATAATGCTACTGTTTTTTTTATAAAAAGGTAATGGTAATAATAATGTTACCATCTGGATAATTATCTAAGACCCTTTTTTCATGAGAAAATTGAGGTTGATGATTATTCAAAACTCAAATGCCTCTTTTTGGCAAACACGATTACTCGAAACCCAAATAGAAAACACACAAATTCTATTCGTTCATGTATTTATGTGCAAGCATTTGTGGTGACTCCACAACCAAATTAATCACTGGATGTGTTGAAACATCTGCTTTTTCTATTCAAACATTCAAGAAAATAAGGCAAGATTATCCGAGAAAGCAAAGCTGGAACAAAATATTCGACTTACTATAAAAGGTTTACAAAGAGAAAAATCAGGGAAGATACCTTATACAGGCCGAAACTGAAGGAGAAATGGCTCACCATCCTTTACTGTGATCTAGACATCAATGTTTTCCCAAAAAAAGAATCCAAATTTAAGATATTCAAATCTTCTTCTTCCAAGAGGAAAGCATAGGGCATAGCTTCCTCAATCAGTTCCGGGCATATTAACCTTCAACAAATATTCATGGACTTACCAATGTCACAAGGTGTTGTACAAAGATCTTTGATTAAGCCATAGGATTGAGATCACGCTCAATTTCCTCCAATGACCTGCCTTTTGTCTCGACAACGTTACGGGCTATGTAGAGAATTGCTGTGGTACAGAGCCGCAAATCCAAGGTACACTCTGCCGAGTCCGAATCGTTTCAGAACACCCAGGAAAGACAGACCAATCACAAAGTTTGACACCTGCACAAATACGTAATGGACAATCATAAATCAGTGTGATCAATAACATTTTCTCGTTGGAACTGTTGTGTTTCTGGTGAGGTTCCTAGATGGGATTGCTAAAACACATGACTCACCCAATGCACACCCAGTGAGAGTGCAACAGCTTTTGCTCTGATCCTTGATGCGAAAATCTCAGGAAGCAAAAGGGCAGGCACAGGGCCAGCACCAAGCGAAAACGACAACACATAGCTGTTTCATGCACAACCAAAAGTTGTGAGATTAAAAATGGCAGACGAGTGCAGAGCCAAGAACACCAGGCTTTACCAACTTACATGATGGTTCCAATCACAGCAAGAGGTCCAGAATAGGAAGCAAGTGCCTTCCATGTGAATGTTAGTGAAAGGATCAACATTGAAGTAGCCTTAATAAAACAGCGACATGATAAATTAGCACTAAAAGAAAAGTTGCAACGTGCAAGGACAAGGAAAATCTAAATGTAATATGGATTTGGGGTCCACTATAAGAAATAGATCAGATTGAATAATTATGGAAAATTTTAATTGGGAATGCATGGTACGATTCAACTGCAACTACTACAAATATTTTAAACAATTTGATGAATGAGAGCCTGTGACTGATAACTTTATAAATAATCTTCATGAAAATAAGACATGATGAAAGATAGAGATACCATTCCAGAGAAACTAATGAGGAGGAGGCTTTTCCTCCCTTGTTTGTCCATTAAAGATGATGCTACAACGGTACCTAAAAGACAGAAGTCGGGTTAGACAAAGAAGTACAAACTAAAACACTTGTTCCTAACTGGTATGGCACTAACCAAAAACGTTTGCAGTGCCAACAAGAGCACTTGCTTCAACATCAGAAGAAATTCCAGCTTTGTTAAATACAGAAGTGGAGTAATAGACAAGAGCATTTATTCCAGATAGCTGTTGAAGCAGGAACATAGCTGCTCCTACACTCACAACTGCAATTTAATAACTTAGAAATTTCTATCATCATGTAAGCATTCAAAAATCAAAATTCATAAGGTTTTCATACTAAAAAATGTCACCATCCAATAACAACCAACACATACAGAGAAATGTAACAATTTTAAGAACTTATTGCTAAAAGGAAAGCGAGAAATAATTTCCACGGCACTTTATTTATTAAAAAATCAAACCCAATACACAAAGTTCTCATTAATATGGAGTTTGAAGAGAATTGGATTATACACAATCTTACCTCCATAAAATGATAACTATTTGCTAGGATTAAAACCTACAAGCTCTATGTCTGAATGAATGAACATTACTGTTACCCTAGTGCTCACCCTCTGGCATTTCCATTAATGGATTAGATAAATGCATCCCTCTTCTTTAATTGTACATGGTTTGCAAATCAATCATGCAATTTTTTATGAACAAAAAATACTCTCCATCAAGAAAAATTCATTTCCATAAAATTGTTCCACATAAATTTATTTCAGTCGTAATGCAGAATAGTGATTTCATCATGAATGAAATTCACATTAAATTAGTTAAAATAGTTGCAAAGTACACCTGTCCTATGGCGTTTGCAGAAAAGATCAAACCACCCAGCATCTGGTTCTGTAGAGTCTTGGCTACTTGCTCTTAGGTCGATCATTACATCAATGACCTTTTCTTTACCAAAAAGTCTCTTGATGGCCATTTCAGCATCTGAGATTCTGCCTTGCTGAAGTATCACATAAACAAGAATAAATTGTGGTGGAAAAATACATTAACCATATGCTTTCCAGCTGTAGTAGAAATTCTGAATTAGAAAGAGTTAAAAATGTTAGCAAATCAGTGGATAAAACCTGAAAAAGCCAGCGTGGACTTTCTGGTGAAAAGGCCATCCCCAAAGGCCAATAGTACGGTAGGAAAAATTGCAAGGGTAAACATCATCCTCCACCTGTTGAAATGATCAAAACAACAAGAAAGGAACACAACATTCAAAAAAATTGGAGTGCACCATTCAAGCAAACAAATGTATTTTGATAATTAAAGAGGTCCAACTGGAATAGATGTCAAAGGTAACACAGCAATCCAAAAAAAATCATGTAGCAATAGTCGATAACAAAGTAAAAAATGACTTCACATGCATGTCAAGCATGCAGCAAGGGAAACTCTCAATGTTGTATGCCATGAGTAAAGAAAAACACAACTCACTGATAAGAAGGCAGAATGAATCCTAAATGATGATATAAATTACAATAGAGAAATTCATGTCAGGAAAGTGCTAAATGATTAAAAGACATTAGAATAGTTGCCTTTGCAAGTAGTACAACTGTACAAGTTGGATTGAAAATGACTTCTCTAGAGGAAGTGAATAGAGAAAGTGCTGATTTAACAATGCATCAATGAAACGTGCAATTCAATTCACCACAATTTAATGAATTAACCAAATATAAGAAATATACATAGAAAATAAAGTACACAGAAATTTTTATGGTGGTTTCCCAATTGAACCTTTTACTAAGTTTTGGTATTTTGTTTTTGTGAGTGTCCACCATAACCCTTGTAAACAGAGGTTACCCTAACCTCCCAGGTGTTTTTTAATGAGCAAGTTCTTACTGCAACCCTAACTTACCAAGTTCCACTTCTTCTTCTAAAAGAAGTCTGTCCTTATAGCCTAAGAACTAAGGCTTTTTCTCTTAACAAGTACAACTTGCTAGCACCTTCTCAACCTGACTCTCTTAGATGGATGAAAATAAGAACTGAAACGTGCTATTGGTGCTTTCGAAGAGTGAGGATGAATGCTTGAACACAAATTGATGGGAATGACTGATATATGTGTTATATTGTAGTCGTGTGTTAAAATCAATTGATTTCTAACTCTTTTTATAGACAAACTGGGCTTCAACATTTGGCCTTATTCAGTTAACTGAAATTCCTTAACGTTCAACAACTTGATTTTTCATGCCAAGCCATGATTACCTTCAATTACCTGCTAAATAGTTTTTCGGTTGACCAAATTTGGAATAATTTATCAAATTACTTATTGGAGGAAATTTTGGTTACTGACCCATTTTCAAATGACCTTAAACTTAGAGTCAAATGATCAGTTGATTTTAGTTAACTGTAGTTCTTCAGTTGACCAACACCTAGATATGAAAATGTATTTATCATAAAGAAAGAGAAATAATAATTTAATTGGCTGAATTTCTTTGGTTGATTGATTGACACTTGGTTCTATATGACTTACTATCTAGATGGAATTTATTCTATATGCATGTCATATTATCTAAGAGTCATGAGGAGAAAGCATACAAAATATTTTAGTTCACACACACACAATATACAATCTTCAATTGAATATTCTACATTTCTCCTTGTTTCTTTGGTTCTTTGCAGCATTTTCTTCCTCGAGATGTCTTCATTCTTCTTGATCTTAGCTTTATCTTCTTTAGTATTGTTACCATCAAAATCATATAGCGTGGAACTAACACAAGTTAGAATATAGTTATTCATGTTGCCACGACAAATCTTCAATGGAACCTTTTTTTATTCAAAAGAGTTGCAAGTGGTGGAATATATATGAATAGTGACATCAAAGAGCCTACCACAAAGGATTCCCAGCCAGTGGCAACCCAGCAAGCAAAGCGGAAAGAATTCCAATACAAATGAAAAGTTGATTTACAGATCCAAGTGTTCCACGAATTTCAGTGGGTGAAATCTGGAGCAGGTAAATTCAGCAGTAAAGACACATCAACAATAAAAATAAGAATTCAATCACAATCATAATAATTGTCAAAGTGAACCACCTCAGATATATATAATGGAACTATGGCAGAGGTAACACCAATCCCAATTCCAGAAAGCAAGCGGCCTATTATCATCATCTCCACATTCTGGGCAATAGCACTGCGTTGAACTTCTTGAGAAACTCACATAGTTGGTTCATATGGTTAAATTTATGAAAGTTAATAGATAGGAGACACACCAGAGAAATGCACCAACTGCAAGTGGAATGGCATGTAATTGAAAAGTTCTTGTTCGGCCAAATTTATCAGCCAATGCTCCTCCAGTAAAAGAACCAGCTGTGGCACCAGCAAGAAGTGTGCTAACAATCCATCCTGACCAAAAGGTGAACAATAATGATCGGTAAAGTAGGTAAGTAATTTATGGAATTCAAGTGAATTAGTGAGAAATAGAGCAAACAGAGCTAGTAATGATCTGTTTGTTTGTATGGTTTATTTGTGTACAGGCTAACCCATTTACCTAAGTTTTGTACTAAAAGCAACCCTGTTTTGGCTTTTCCGCTAGACATGAAGTGAAGGAATAATATGAAAGGTGAAAAAATAAATTTAAATTACTATCAAAGCATGATAATTTTTTATAAAATTGAGACTTAAAACTCACTAAAATTCCGTTATGATCCTATTTTTTTATCTTTTTGTTATTTCACCCTTGTTATTTCCTATTACTGTTTAGTCCTTTTATTTTTGTAACAAAATTTAATACAAGTATAAATACAGATGAGGATGTCTGAAATCACAAAGCAGTTTGTGACAATTTCTCTGGTAGAATCATCTACCCAAAAACCTTTTGGTCTGCTGAAGGTCAGGAGGTTCTCCTCCTGATTGTTCCGCCGGGTGGTCCACCACCGGTGACAATGACCACAGTATCATAACAAATTTGGTGTTAGAAGTTGACATCTGATTAATTTGCATGTGAAATATGTAGATAGAAGCTATTTTAGCACACATGTCTATGCAGATTAAGTATACTTGCCTTGTAATGCAGTGTTTCCAGTAACTGCAAGATCTTTAGCAATATATTCAAGAGCTCCATTCACCACTCTATAACAGACAAAATAGCATAAATTTCAGAATCCAACTTCTATAGCTTGAGAATATCAAGTTAAATCCAAAACTTCCATTTATTTGCAAATTATGCATCATTTGTAGAATTCGTAGTTAGCAACTGTATAAGAAAAACAATCAAACTAATAGTATAACATGGAAATCAAATTATTTTGAGAAAACATAAATTGATTTAAGGATAAAAGAGGACAATTGTACCCTAGATGGTAACCAAATAAAATAGCTCCGAGACAGGCTACACCAACGTAAGGTAACACACTTGCAGAGGATTTCGTATTGGGGTTGGTAATGGGTGCGTTCTCAACATCTCCATCAGAACAAGGCTTCTCAGGTGCTAAAATTTCAAGTTCCCCGGCTGTAATAAAGTAGAAAGAAAGTTACTGTACTAATTCCTGCAACATAGAATCGCTGAATGAAAGCAGCAGTGGATGAACAAACCAGATTGGTTCTTCTCCTTGGAACTAAAGATGGTTCCCATTCCACGTCTCACCATAGCAATCTCAGGTCGCAAGCCTAGCGAGCCTTGTCGTGATTCCCAGAAAAACATTTTGCTTGTCTTCGCCAAATCACTTCTCTACCCAAAAGTCCACAACACCGAGCCCGGCATCCAATCCGTCTGTCCCTGAACTCAGGAACTAAATTCACTCGAGCAGCAAAAGTTGCAGCTTGCATCGTACCTTGTTGTCACAATCCTGTTGTGACAACAGCAAATTCTCAACCCAAATAATCGATGTGTATCAAAATTGAAACCAAGAGAATTCCACACAAAACCCAGGTGCTCGAATATCGGAACAATTGAAATGAAACGAACTTGAACGCCATGGCAACAGGATGTAGGCTTCGTCTGGCAATGAGATGGATGCTTTTGGAAGTGGACCCGACGGATGTAGAATCAATGGGTAATCGAGCAACTTCAGGCAAAACCAATATGCCCAAATAAGCAAATAAGTGAAAGGAAGGGTAACAAATTGGGAACTTTATGACTGCGGACTCGGCAAAGGTACGGTGCACACCAGCGTAAGCAACGGCAAGAAGTCAATCAACAGCGCCGGGATCTGATGTTGTCTACGGTGGTTTACACGCCTGTGTCAACTCGAGTCATGCCGACGGTATTGTTCAAAAAATTCCAAGTGTAAATTATCCAACAACATTTCAATCAATCGTCCCTTGGCAAGTAGTCATCAACCTGATTTGGTCGCAAAAATCCATCCATGGCTGGTTCTTAAACGAAAGGAAGGAGCATTTTGACTAGAATCTATGATGTTGGATCTATAGTACGGGTTTAGCTTCCGTAGGTCACAAAGTTAAGAAAACGAAAGTGAAAATAGAAAATTAAGAATATTAGAAAAAAATATTTGTATATATCATGAGGTGTTCAAAAATTTAATTTTTTTTTTCTTCTAAAAATACAAAAATTATGTATCACCTTGTGTATTTGTATACAAAAATACAGGTTTAGCCTTCCAACAAATTATGTATCATGAGGATTTAGTTATCTTTTTTCGTGATTATTTTTGTACCTCATGGCTTACATGGAGTTTTGGTCTCATTCTTTCATAAAATTTACATTTTAAATTTTGATTGGACCTCATTCTTTCATGAATTTTGTGATTATTTTTGTCTTTTATAAATATAGATATAACTCAATATGATCAACATTTATTGATACAACATAATTTAACATGTTATACTTAAGTTGCTATTTTTGTGTCGGTATAATACAATCCACTTTTGTTAAGTTATATAGTTTGTATATAACTTGATAGTTTAAATTTATTAACAGGTGATGTATGATTTATAAGTTTGAATCCTACTAAAAGATGACTATCTTTTAGTATTTATAAATTATATTAGTATTATATTACTTTTTATTAAAATAAAAAATAATTAAAAATTAAATCGTATCATACTCTAAATGAATCGTATTTAGGCCACCGACTAAAAAGTTAAACCAAACCCAACTGGATGAGAGATGTCTAATTGTAGGCCGGGCGCGGCCCATTTGCAGATTTTAATTAATTTAAAAATCCAAAGTTGGATTTAGGGCATGACATTTCTGTCTATTTTCATATCTAAAATTACGACTTGATCAAAAGCATTTGATCAAGACCAGTTGAACCGCAGCCTGACCCCTCATGAAAAGGACTTTTTTTTTAAAAAAAAAAAAACTATTTGTGGTGAAGAGGCCGAGGTTTCGTATGGTTTGATTCCACAGTGGGCTGGCCCATAAAATACGAGCCGTTCAACCTAAAAAGTCCGTGAGTTTCCGTTTCAGCCCATAAGCCCAACAACGAAGTGTACTACTTGGAAGCTCCGGACCTATGAATCTCTCTCATTTCTGTGACCTCTCATCAATCTCTTTCCCTGTGACCGTGACCGTACATTTCTCACCGGCAAAGTCTTCGAATTTGAATTTTTGGAAATTAAAGGTTTGAAAAACGCGATGAAAGGAAAAAAAAAAACATTTGATCACCTGCCTTGTATCAAAAAAAATATTACATTTCACCTACCCATCATGCAAGCTGCTTTCAATTTTGTAGGTATAATAGTAAACAGATTCCAGTACGTACGGTGGGTTCCATTGCTGATTGATTTGCAAATATGTAAAAAAAATTTGTCAACATAATTTGGGCCCTGGATGAAGAAAGTCATAACTTAGATTATATTTATCGTAGAGTTTTTTAATTGTATTTATTATGATTTGTAATAGTATATAATGAATTAATCAAATAGTTATAAAATATATTAATAAATTATAAGATAAAAATTTATATACTAATAATAATATATAGAAATTTGTAAAGAGATAAAAAATCTGTGAACCTTACAAGATTATATATACTATTTGATTCAACTTAACTATTTAGGTAGTTTTAGTTATGACTCAAAATTTTTGTAAGATCAAGAGGTAACGTGTAATCTAAATTTGTGAGCTGTGTGTATTGTTAATTAAATGCTTGATAGTAAAGGTGGATGCTAAATTTAAATGACTGTAGCACCCTGTAGAATTCGAAATTTAATGTAAAATTTTAAGCTCAGACAGAAAGGTCGATTCTCGTAGTCTTAAAAAATAAACCATATAGAATCAGATAGATTTGCCAAAGTTTCCAATGATATATGAAATCAATTCTATTAACGAATTTTTAAAATCACAAAAAATCTTATCATCAATAATCAATGTATTTATCTTCAATTTCACTTACTACTTCAATAACTATGAAAAAAAATTAAAAGTAATGAAATAAATAATATTAAAATTATATAATAAAAATTTATAAAATGGTAAATATTTGTTTTAACGATCTTTTAATTTTAATTTCAACTTCACATAAATTTTCATATATCATCTTTATTATATAAATTTTTATCTTATAAATTTAATTTAATAATAAGATTTAATTTTTAATTTTATATCATATTATAATTAAAATACCTAGCTATTAAATGAATTATCAAGTACATCTTTAGAATTGGAATGATTGTATATTTCCAATCACGCAAGTGGGAGGGAGAGGGTCGAGATTGGAGAGATCGAGGTGGCTGGATTGGGTTTCCATCCTGTCATCATCTTCTCGGGAAGATTATGGGTTTGCATTTCTATACGCACACACAAACACGAGAGGATTATTATGTGGCCACACGTTGCCAACATCATCATTCTTGCAAGAATGGTGATGAAGATATATACCCAGAGATCTGCTTGTCTTTGGAAAGTCATACATGAGTTGGTGGGTCTGAATTGAACCTACCACCGGTGTTCTTCCGTCGGTCACACACGCTTGAAAATGGGAAGATCGAGGTGTCTTCTGATCATGACAGCATTGCGCCTGTCCTCCTGCCAATACCTAAAAGGTATGTGCACGTTAATTTCCCTCGGTCTCCACGGTTGAACTAATTAATGAAATGTTTGTCACACACATTTGCAAGGCTGAAAGAAAACAGTTTTGATCATGTCAATCAAACGTAAATTCTTATGGATCAAAGGTGTATTTATTTAAAAAATAAAATTAAATAAGATTAAAAAAAAAAAATACATAATCTATAATATAAATATTAAAATTATTTTATAAATATTATTATAAATCGTTGTAATATAATATATATATATATATACATGATAAAAAACTTTAAATAAAGGATGCTTAAATTGCAGAAAGAATGGACAGTAGGGTGGCTGCATTGATTTTAGTGAACGTGATGGTAGGAGTGAATTCAATGCAAAATTGATAGATACCGTGCAATCAAAAGCTGATAGATCAACTTAGAACATTATTTTTTTACATGATCAACGTAAGTCATGTAAAATCACCTACAGTACGAGGATTACTATACAGTGCCCAACACGAGCACCAATGACATTTTCCGGTTGATAACCGTGTACAAATACTTGTTTGTACTTGTCTGAAAACATAACATCACACAGCAGTACCCCATGTTATGTCACATTCCAATTTTTCAGAGTCTCTTTTTTGAAGCTTTTCATCTTCTTCTTTTTTTCAAATTTTATCTAAGGTAAATCATGATCAAATAGTAGACAAATATTTTCGGTAAAGTAGTTTTTGTGTCATTTGCTTCATGTAATATTGGATTAACGTGAAATTTTGACTTGTTTTATAAATTTTTAGGCATCAGATGACCATCCACTTCCATTAGGAAATCTGGGACAAAAAATTCAAAATTAATCTTTTACAGCAATCGTTTGGAATAAAATAAAAAATAAAAAATAAAAATAAAATGGGTTATAGTATTCTCTATAATTAATTTTAATAAGATAAAATCCATGCTTGTACTGCTTAAGTCAATAACTCTGTAATTTACCAAATCCTGGTACTTCTTGGTTGTTTTCAATATATATTAGAGGTTATATCTCAGAAATTCAAACATATGCGTTATGTCCATCTAAAGGTGAAATAAAAAACATATGCAATTAAACAAAATTTCAAGTGAATCAAACCTATGTATTATGTTCATCTAAAGGACCAAAGGTGTGTGCTTTAGGATGATTTCAACGCTTTATTTTGTAGCTATTTGATTAATAACATATATTCATCCAGAATGATTAAAATATATTTGAATGATTTATAGATACGTCAAAGCTAGAATATTGATTAACCTCAATGGGTTGGATATTTGATCGAAACCTTTAATATTGAAAATAATTTGAAAGTACCATGCATTTGTGATTTGGTATTTCAAAAGTAGCTTTTATATTTATATATTGAAAATAAATCGAAACCTTTAATTTAATATATATATATATATTTAGATAGATAGATGTATTACTATACGTACAGATCGATATATGTTCCATCCGATATAGCACAAGTCATTTCCTCTTGGAAGCATGCCATTGGGAGAAGCGTAGGTGCAAGCATGTCCATGAGGAGGACAACAGGTCGTCGGAAAAGACGTCAACGATACGAAACAAGTTCGGCTGCTTGGCTGGAAATCTCCTCTCCAGCTTGTCGGACAGATTGACAGGAGCATGTATGCAAGGGACGGATGCATCACATGTCGCTCGCCCTTGATGCATGGGGAAAAGATGCAGTTGGTCGGGCTCTGGTGCGGATCATCATCATATAATATGGGTCTTCCGTGGATATATAATGCCTGAACGATCATGAACATGGGGTGCCGCTCAATAGATTCATCTCGTATATTTTAAAAATCTAGATAGAAAGATGGTCCGGGGGCGAGTTGCAGCCCCTGCAATCCAATCCCACTGTAGAACGCTTCGTTTAGATCACGCACACATCACATCCCCCACCTTTTGTGGTACAAACGCGTAGCCTTTCTTTTATGTTTAAAATTTTTGCCTTTCCGTCTCCTCAATCAACCTGTCTCCACCATACTAGTAGAGCTATACGTGTGCTTCTTTAACTTGACTGAAGTGATTGCAGATGGTAACTTTGGAGATCACCCGAATCAAGGCCAGGCCCACCATGTTGTGCTCCTCAAGGAAAAAATTTGATTCGATGAGACACCAGTTGGATATAAGAATGCCAACGTGACGACACGCCCAAGAAGTGGGTTAGTCTAAGGATCAAAGCGAGCCGTGGTGGAGCTTTCTTTTGGTCGTTGATTTGATGAGATCTTCTCGTGAGATATGTTCAAGGAGCGTTGGCAACGAGGGCAGCTTCTTTTTCCCTCCTACATCACCTGCTTCCTTATATAGAATTGATTAATTATGGAGAGGAGATCGGGTGGGTTTCACTTAAAGGCATGTGAAGTGATTCTTTACGCATAAATAATTGACTGATGGTACACAAACAGAGCCTAGAAACCCTGTCTAGAATGTTGGCAAATGTAGATTAAGAGGCACGATTAATTAATTAATTCCGTCTTCTGGCGGTGCCACCTCTACCATTTTTTTAGGGTTCCTTGTTCCAATTTTCCATAATCAACCAGAAAAATAATTAGTCGATAGCGAGTCTAGGCTTACAAGCTTAGAGTGCAAGAATGAATTTAAAAAACCCTAGAATATTATAATATACGGGTTAATTCCACAGATGTGTGCACATGGAAGATGATCGATTATATATAGGCCACTTGAATCTTATTAAACTAATAGCTTGTATAATTGGGGCTCAGAGAAGAGGGTTGTTTAATTAGCAAATTAAGATATCAAGATGACGTGTATGCACCAACAAATAAGCTTTATTTGTCATTTGAACAAATCTTTCTGGCTTTGGATCACATCATCGAGTAAACAATACACCGATATATCTAATCGATGCAATGGGGGAACAATAAATTATACGTGGTGGTGTTGGATGGAGATCGAGGGGAAAAAAAATCCTAGGTCAGAACAAACACTTTGACAAATTAACATGTATCTCTTGGCTTTTGAATGTGGAGCGAAAACGTACGTCATCTGTTTTAATTATCAGCAACCGGTAAGTATTATGTGCGTCATGATTGGGCTTTGTTCTTCCTGGAGAATGAACCGCACACCTACGTAACTTTCTTTTGCATTAAATTTTCCACTGGCTTTCGTATTTCCAACCAACCAAAGATTTCGTTTCACATCATCCCCCATTCGGCGATAAATTAAAAAAACCCTAAAGCTTTCTCAAGTAGGAAAGAAAGGGCGTTCATGTTCTAATTGTGTTCTGTTAGTTAAGTCAACACACGGCATGGGAACACTACATGCTTTGCAGCTGAAGCTAACAAACCCACTTTAATTTGGTTCTTCGAATTAACGACAAGAGGAAAGATTAAGGAGATCTTTGAAACTCCTGCATGATTGATTCAAATTGATTTCTAACGCCTAACCATCTTGTTAGCTAGTGGTTAACTGCTTAATTCTGAGAAAACTTAATTGACATTAATTATCACAAAAGCAATTACTTTGTTGAAGTTTCACGTGTTCAGATTAACCTAGCAACCCATTTAGTCTCATATCTATATATATATCAAAGTATCAAATATATATATATATTAGTTATGCAGGGCCCAGATAAGATAAAATATTTGATACTTTAAAACAACTAAAGAATAATTTCACATTTATAAATATAAGAAATAAATTAAATTTAATATATAATTTTTTTTATTCCTTGTCAATTAATTTTAAGATATAATTTCAATATAAAATCAGAACTAAATTGCGCGCATTCATTTATATACACTTATAGAAATAAAAATTACAAATAAACTACAAATAAAGGGAACTATATATTAAAATAGTCCCACAAAAATCTCTATCATATTAAGATTTAAGAGGGAATCAATCTTGAGTAGAGATCTAAGCAGAAAACATTATTATGCATGCATGCATCACCAAAAAAAAAGATGAACATAATTAAATATGGTTATAAGCTTGGTTAGTCGCGCCAGACGTGCGATAGTTTTTTTTTTTTTTTTTTGACGTGCGATAGTTGAAAAAACCTGGATTTAGAGGAATCGTGATCTTCTTCTATTCCGTAAAACTAGAAAGTATGGAGTCCCATGAATTCATTGATTATTTTATACGTCGTCTAATTTGATGGCACTAAGTTTTCGAGGTTCACAAGAAAAAGGTAGCCCATTCAAAATCGCACCTTCCAAGTTATAATTTGTTTATTACTTTATCATATAGGTTCATTGACTTTACAGAGAGGATGACATACATCGGTGAGGTTGTAGATGTACCAAACATCAATAGCTGGTGCAGCAGTGCAATACCTAAATGTGCAGCAATCTCACCGATGAACGAGCCAGCAAGTCGAGGGAGAAGGGCAGCTATATATGCAAGCAATTAAACATGCACCTTACCCTACCATTAAAGAATCTGGCTTGGCTTCTTGTACCGCCAGAAATTACCGATATATATATATACACAGTATCATATCATTCAAGCCATGCATCACCATTTGAGGAGCAAATTGGATCGATCGATCACTAGGTGTAGATTTAATTTGGAAAACACGCGAGAAGGGGAAGTCTGCGAACCCACAAAACCTACCAAATAAAGAAACTGCTTAATTAATTAATTACCGTCGTTCCATCTGGGTGATCGAGCGGGTATATACTTGATTATGATAGTATTTTTTAAGTATATTAAAATTTAAATCTATAAATATCATTAATTATTCTTGCTTCATTCATGCAGCTTCGTTTCAGGAAAGATAACGATCCAAATATTTAATTCTTCTCCACCCATTATATACATTTGCTCGTTTGCTGGCTAGATTTTAAAAATGAACTAATTAAGTATACCAACCAATGGAAGCCCAATTGAAAAGGAATAGTAAAAAAAAGGCCCCGGCATCGCATCCCTCGCTTCTTCATATCCCAAGTATAAATATCAGACCCCCATGCAAACTCATCCATTCTCAATCACCTTCCAACATCCGATCGACCTTCTCCATCTTGGCCTTCCTTGGATCTTGCTCCCAAGCTCGTAATTTCTTCTTCCTTGGTAGATATTTATATATACATATATATATATATATATCTATCTATATCCCGCATATATGGCAGGAATTATTCATTATCCGACGAAGACTTGTAGTTCACGTCTGAAGATCTTCGGCTTCCACGTATCGGAGGAAGAAGAATGTTCCGACCAACCCATCTCCTCCACTACCGTCACCGACCCAACAAGTCCAACAACCCTCTCCTCCTCCACCATCACTGCTCCCGGTGCCGACGGCAGGAAATATGAGTGCCAGTACTGCTGCCGGGAATTCGCCAACTCCCAGGCCCTCGGAGGCCACCAGAACGCGCACAAGAAGGAGCGGCAGCAGCTCAAGAGAGCTCAGATGCACCACCACCACCACCACTCCACCGGCGGCCGTTTCATGGTTTATCCACGTAATCCTGTCGTCCCCGCCTTCTCTACAACAACCCACTTCCTCCCAACCGGTCCCGGCGTCATCCAGCAGCGCCCAGCTTCTATTGCCGTTTCTTCTTCATCTTCTTCTTCTGCGGTCCCACCGCCGAGCAGCTGGGTCTACTGCTCCCGGTCGACGGTCGCCGCACAACCCTTTCACGTGGCGAACGCATGTCTTGGCCCGACCACGGGAGTGGGTTACGAGGAGGATGGGCGACCTTTAGTGGGGATGACGAGGAGGGTGCAAGCCGTGGGATCGTACCACCCGCCCACCGTGAACGACCACGAGTCATCCCCGTCGCCTCTGACCGGTTTCTCCACGTCGGCGGCTGCAAGAGTGGCGGTTGGTGCCGGCGGGAGCGCTAACGCCGATGACGTGCGCGGCTTGGACCTGCATCTGAGTCTCGCACCGGCAGGTTCCTCCTGAGAGATCGAGAAGCGCAGCAGTGGATCCGAATTGAATATTCGTTTACGTGTTTGTACATTTTTTTTTATTTTTTTTTTCCGAGTTTGTATTACGATCGAAGTGGAGTGGTTATAATCAAGGTAAGAGACGTCGATCGATCAGAACCTACGTGCCATCCTCGAGGTTTCTAATATGTTATATCGGCTTCTCTCTCGTTTTTATAATTTTAAGGCTAGCTATACGTATGTATTTACGTATCGAAATAAATTAATCAAGCCATATATATATCTTGGACGAAACAATAATTGAACCAGGTGAATAAGGTAGTTGTGGTCTCTCACCCTTGCTTGCATAAGATCTTCAGCAGGAAAAAATTGGTGAATTCACAAAAACATTAAAGTCATTAATTAAACGAAGTTAAAACTGAAGATTAACTCGAATGACAGATGATCGTGCGTGTTGCACAGGTTGTAAAGCTAGCACGAATTTGGAGACGTGAGACCCATGCGCCCGGCTGTTCATCTCCGATTGAAGACATCCTCGACCTCTTAATTACCAGTTTTAAGAAATTAATAGATCAATTAATTAATCCGAATTCTTATCGTCGTCAATTACTGACGGAGGCGTGGCTAGCTCATAAGTTAGTCCACCCGAACAACAGCACGGTGTGAACCGCCTCCTGTCATCGGCGTTGACGTGAAGCAGATGTTGGTGGGGGCCGGTGTGGTGCAGGTGAAGTAACCCAAACACAAACCTTCGTCATTTGGTACATACATATGTATGCATGTATAATATTATATTAATACTACGGTGTGTTTCATTTTCGGAGCGACGACGTGGACACAATTTTATAACGAGCTAGCTTGCTTTTCCCTCCGGCTAGGCAGGCTAGCTAGGAAGAGGGTTTTGTGTTGTGTGCCAAATCAAGGGTCGTCTTAGGGTGTTGGAAATTGATATTTTATAGGATGAGTGTCATCTGAAAATTGGACTCTTGCGCCGGGGCAGTATAAAAAAACTGATGCAGATCTGGGTGTTAGATCATCCTAAGATTCGCACCCCCACCCAAAATCTTATTTCCAAATACCAGAACTACTCCTTCGAACTAGTCGTGTCCTGCCTCTTGTATTAAACAACGACGTGATGTCATTCATCTTTCACTTCATCGTCAAAAAAATGAAAAAAAACTTACATTTAAATCTATAAAAATACTATCATTAACTGTTCGTATAAATTAAAAAGAAATTTTGCTGTAGAACTGCATGTAAGAACTATAATAAATAAAACAAGCAAAGCCCTTCGAAGTTAATGGCTTTGTACCTGCTCGCCGACATGGGCAGTCTTGTCTCCTGTCCGTTCCCCACGACGATGAATTTCACTTTCACATTCGTACTGTACCTTACATACACACATATATCTATATATATATATATATATGCATATTATTCAATAATAAGAAGAGTATATAAAACCTGAACCAGCACACAAGTTTTTATATCAAGGATTCTAATATATACTTATAATTCTCTTAAAACCTGACACGACACTTAAATGTTTGACATAAATAATGTGGGTTAGTAGTAAGCACCATATTCTACACGTAAAAGCTAATCATTTTTTAGAGTGATTGATTACGAAATAACTGCACTACCCATCATGTGCGTGTTCTTTTCTCATCGATCGATCTGTTTTCTCCCCGATCTCTATCACCTCGATCCACTGGCTTATTCATCATTATGACACGAGGTAATCTACACAACAATTATGACCCAAACAGAAGGGCGTTAGGTCATGCTTATTAACTGCTTTAATTTGACATTGGTAAATTAATATCTGAATCAAAAATTTAATTTTTCACTCCAAAACAGACTCCACTTGCATATGCATGCATGATTATAAGCCAATTAACTGTTCCATCTGCCCCGTGACAATGGTTGATTTCGAAAGCGACCATTTATAAATGATCGATTATTTCATGCATGGTAGCATATGTGTAAGTGCGCTAACCAGACGTTTTACAGCAGCTAATATGCAACCAACTAATATAATAAGATTATATTCAAGGAAGCTAATAAAGAAAAGATGACATATTAAAAATTAATTCATCATCTTTTATCAAAAATCTATCACCTTTTATCTTTAAAAGTTCATCACTTATTCTCTTATTACCTTTTACAATAGGTAATAGATTTCAACAGTGACAGATCCTGTTAATCTTTAAAAAAGATAAAAAATAAGAAAAAAAGTGACTAATTTTTTTAAAGAATCCTTTGTTTTCGTGTTGGACGTCTTACTAATTTGACACGTCATTACGTTTGTTTGATGTTCTCGGTCGCTTTTAACACGAATCCACCTCATCTATTCCAATTGATTTGATATGTATGTCCATCCTGAGTTGCATGCTCCCCACTTCCCCAGTTAAGTAAACGACAAACCTAAGCTTAATTGATACTGCTCGTAAATGATGATAACATTAATTTAACGACCACACAGTGCAACCGATGCAGATGCTAGACCGATCCGTACATACAAAGCAAGATTTAAATGCAGCTAATTAATAAACGTTATATTATGATCATTAATATATATATCAGTACGTATATATACATATATATACGTGTGACGTAAAGCACGAATTGGTCTTGCTTTAATGGCATCCACGCGTATCATTTCAGGTCGGGCAAGAGAAAGTGGTGGTGGTCACTGGTGGCAGGTGATGGATGACGTCATCAAGAGTTGAATTTCAGGAAAGAAGGAAGACATCGAGCTATTTAGTTAATCTAATTAAATTCTAAGGTAATATATGGGTCGGTACTTTTTTTTTCCGAAAAGTGATGATAAGATTAAATTAAAATAAATCTCGATTATAAAACTACAATAGAAAAAAAAAAAAGTCTCGACAAAGGTTTTAAAAGAGACAAATTAATTCTAAAACAAAAAAGGCCAATATATGGTACGTAAGAGAAATGAAACAGTACAGGAACATTAATTAAAGCAGAAAAGTTATCCAATACCTGTTCCTTCCGTAACATCTGCTCGTTTCTCAGTCACATCCGATCCACATTAGGGCCTTAGGGTTAGATCCAACCATGCATGCTGTATTTTTCTACATTTTCAAAAGCTCTAATCACAGGCAAATCTACTTGAATGCGAGCTTTGTTTGTTGTGTATATATGTCTCTGATCACATCATTAAGAAGAAAAAAAAGTAATTTTTTTCTTGTAAATAATTAATTATGTAATTGATATTATTAATCATTAATGACTTTTGATACATTATATTTGAATATATGTGTTATTTGTATGAAAATTTGAAATAGGTGAATGATTTTTAAAACAGATGAATGGTTTTTTGAAACAAGTGAATTAAATATAAGTATGTAATTTGTATGGATTTTTTTTTAAGAAAAATGTGAGATGTTTTATTCCATTCATTCCTTTTTTTTCCCTTTTTTTAACCTTTGTAGGGTAAAATGTGACGGATTTATGAGAAATAGGTGATAGATGTGCTTGTCACCTATTACCGGTAATATGTGACAGATTTAAATAAATTAGTCACTTTTTTTCTTATTTTCTATCTTTTTTAAAGGTTAACAGGATCTATCTCCTTTTAGATTGTTAGAATCTATTACCTATTGTAAAAGGTAACGAGAGAATAAGTGATGAACTTTTAAGGATAAAATGTGATAGATTTTTGGTAAAAGATGATGAATTAATTTTTAATATGTCTTCTTTTCTTTATTTTTTTTGTAATGATCGTAAGATGTAGAAGAATTTAATTATCTAAGAGGCAGAAAATTTTTGAACAAAAAACACGTACATCTTGACCAAAAATCTTTGAAATTAGCGAGCAACGTGTAGAATATATTAATTAAGGGCATGCATATTTGCATGTTAACCAATCATTTAAATTAGAAAATGTCAGGTTTTTATCCTAGGGTGGTGTGTGTTTTCCAAAAATCATTTAAATGAGAAAATGTTAGGTTTTTACTTAAGTTACAGGGTTATTCATTTTTTTTTCACTCACCGTTTTCAAAAATACTATTAACTTAATAATGACACATATATTTTTTAATTTACTCATTCCATCTTACTCTCAGGTTCGATCTTAAAGCTATTTTCCTAAAAAAACATTTTTTCTACTGCCAAAAGTAAAAAGAGCGAAGTTAGCGTATGCGGTTCTAAAGTTGTGTTCGGCAATGGGCATTTTAGCAAGTGAGCTTGATATGCACGGAAATCGAGGTGAGCACATGGATTGATGTGCGTAGGTGGGTGGAGGTCAACATTGAACGTCCGGTGCACATCTAAAGAAAAATAAAATTGGCAATTGACAAAATTAACTTCAAGGAAAACATGCACAGTGAAAAAAACATATCATGTAAGAGGGGTATTATGGTCATTTCACGTCTAACATGTATACTGAAAAATCACTCATATTATTGTAGCAAATGCACTATTTGACGAAACATCCACATTGTACAATGAAAAGTTCCCCAAACTCTATTCCCTGAACACAACCTAAATATTGCAATTACAGGATGTAGTGGCATGCATGAAACTATGGATACGTTCATAAACAGCTAGAAGGTGATTACAATGTTGGTGTGGGTGGTGTTTTAAAAAACCATGATGATATTCGGTTGCATGGTCTTAAGTTAATTTCTTAGAATGTAGAGGTTTTGAAAGAATCTTTATATGGTAATATCTCGAACATGCATGTTCTCTCGTATCTAATAGATTTGGAGTTAAACTTTAACCACTGTAGATGATATACATACAGGACAATATATTACTTGAGTTCTTGACATGAGCCTTGGTGTTGTATTATAATTAAGAGGAAAGATGGAGGTGACGTCGTTGTTTAATCGTTTTCCTCTCCGTGGAAACTTTTTAGGTTTGGGTGCGGTTTTCTACATTGCATCCATTGCTAATGTCAAAAAAAGGCTCAGTAATATCTGCCCTCGTGAATTCATGTTGGAATTGGGCGCTTGGAGTACACTTCCAGACGCACGCATGACATATCCATATATATCCATGGCTACTTATTTAATAGGTTTAATTGATTAACTAGTATACGGCAACCTGCCATGTAAAAAAATAAACCCTAAACTCTAAAAAATAAAACGTCACCACACTCACACACATATATGTATATATGTATGTATGTATGTATACATACATACATTTAGGTGTGTTGAAAGATAATTTTTTTCAGTTTCATGAATCGGATAAAGTTTAAGTTAAAATTAATTTTATAAATAAAATTAAAATTACATAATAATTTAAATGATAAAAATTTATATATTAGAATATGTACAATAATAATAATTAGAAGTAATTTTAAAAATTAAAAAAAATTAAAACCAAACAAAAGTCATTGCCCCTGTAATGTTTTGGATGAAGTGGCAAAGTGAGGTAGCTTAGCTAATGCCTACCAGCTGAGGTCATGGTCTCAAGAGGTCCAGCTAGGTTTCTTCACTAGCATCCCTTTGTAAAAAAAGGGATTTTTATTTTTTCATATGTATCATTTAAAAAGCATGGAATTTTTAATATAAAAATATTTTTTTTCCTAATATCATGTATACCGTCCTAATTAATTAGTTGCCTTTTCTTGTATTTCTCTAGGATTTGTATCCTATGCATCCCTGAGTTTTTACACACTTTTTTTTTTTTTCAAATATTGAACCTTTTTCTTGGTTTGTAAAAGTAAAGAACATGATTTCTTTTCTGCATATATCATTTAAGGTTGGATTTTTAATTAACACCTTTGGGAAAAAAAATAAAAAAGAAAATCTAAAACGGAGAGGATGGTATATTTCTGGCCTTGGCTGGCTTCCTTGTTTTCACCCATTTAAATTGAAACAACATATGGTAAAAGAGAATGGTGGTTGTTGATTTAGGTTTGGGAAAAGCAATGGCAAAGATTGAAAAATAAAGGTAAAAACAAGGAGGGTTAGTATTATCTGATTTCAGTCACATATAATATAACATGCCTGATTTTAACTAGCATATTAACATTTATCAACATAATTCATCTTTTGCTCCAAGCACACGTTAATTATTTCAGACGCTGGACAACTACTTCTGGTCGCGCATCACCCAATTTTTCTTGTAAGATTAGTTGGAAATATTTGTTGTTTACGGCCGGGACATGTGGACGGCGATCCCCAGACAACAAATCCCTAAAAAGCAGATACGTTCATAATTTAATTTAATGCACTTCTGAACCTTTTTTCTCTCTTTTTTTCTTTTCCTTCCGATCACTCGACGCATCTGTATGTTTTTACATGCTTCGTACGTTGATAAGATGGAGCGACCGACCGACCCACCGCCAACTTTTGACGGGCGTTGATATGACAATTTCTAGATTTAAGGGGCTTGTTCTGAAAATCAGAAAATTAAAAATAA
>JAMKPZ010002452.1:0-58679 GCA_024699675.1 Amphibolis antarctica
TCACAAGCTGCAGTTGTACTCCCCTTCATGATCTGGGCTCTAATTTTTTTGGTAATAACAATTATTGATATCTTTCACCAATTCGGTAATTACAGACAGAACTGCTGCAGGTAACCTAATAAGCTTTGTAACAATATATTCAGTGGAATTTTTCAGTAAATACTCATATATCTCCACAGAAAGAATCAAGCCACCATCGCACCTGGAACATTTGCATGAACCAAACAACTCTGGACTATTCTCATAAGCTGTCACAAGCTGCAGTTGTACTCCCCTTCATGATCTGGGCTCTAATTTTTTTGGTAATAACAATTATTGATATCTTTCACCAATTCGGTAATTACAGACAAAACTGTTGCAGGTAACCTAATAAGCTTTGTAACAATATATTCAGTGGAATTTTTCAGTAAATACTCGTATATCTCCACAGAAAGAATCAACGGATTAGGAAATGGGTGACTAAGGAGAGGATATGGGAAATGAACCAACCGATTGTATGAAAAAATGGAAATATAATTCCATATTTCTACTCCTACATTTGGTATTTACTTGTACTGTATTGCTTTGCACGAATACATTATAGCTTTTGTGTAAATACTGAATCAAATAAATAAAAATTCAACATGCGACTGATGGATTGTTTGCAAGTTTTCCATTGCTTGAGTGATTGGAATAGAACCTCCGCTCTTTACTCAACGCTCACTACATTCACCATCACATGGGGAATGTAGTTCCTTTGCACCCTAATCTTCCTGTGGAATGATAGCTCATGTGATCACCTTTGGTAGTCTACTTTTGCTTCTTTTCCACTATGATGCAGAATGACCATGCAACAGGGAGGTCTGGGATGTAACAGTCATGGACGCTAGCATGGAGTCTTGACCATGGTGAATGTGAGGGAGCAAGTCTTGTGTTTGGAGAGGTGGACGTTGTTGCTGGATTGGAGGCAAGATTAATGTTAATGTTGGGTTGTTTACCTGACCTTCTGGTTCTCTTCTGTTTGTTTTCTTTAGTGTTGCCATTAAAGAAAATCATGATAGGCGAGAGTTTGGCATAGGTTTTTATTTCTGGGGATCTGGGGTCAATAAAGACTGAGGAAGGAGGAGAGGGGAATATGTATGAATGGTGGGTTTCTGGGAGGTTTTTGGATTTTCTGATGAGAGTGTGATGGAGCTTTTAATGTTTTATGATGGTTTCCTTGTTTCCATTTTTTTCAGCTTTTCGTTTATGTATTTTGCCTTTTTAAATGGATGTAGATTTATTGGATGTAAATATAGATGGGTTTGATGCTAGACTCTCTTTATGCTAATTATCGACAAGTTTTACTAAAATTACTCCCCCTCTCTCTCTCTCTCGCTCTCTACACACACACACACACTTATAATATGTGTATGTTACTTTGTGCATGTGTGCATACATACATATGTATGAGTTGAAGGGTGGAATGCAGACAATGGTACGAGTTGAAGGGTGCTTTGATCAATGTTATTTATAGGGTGGAATTGAAAACTGCCCATATTTTTTATTCAGAATTAGATTAATAATAATTTGTATAAATGGCAATGGTATCTTACTGGTAAATGCTACTTGTTTTGCTGTCATGGAATATTATTTTTTGGATCTTTGGGTACAGCTAAATTTTGTAGATTGCTAATGATATATGGTGCTACTTCAGGTACACTATGGGTGTCATTCCCACAAGGAAAAGCCTGGCCTTATGTGACAAGCTGTCAGTATCTTCCTTCTGTAGGTGAGAAGTTATATTTATTCTGTTCTGTAGATGGATAAACATAAGCATAAGTTCTGTTTATTAATGAGAAGTGAATCCCTAATCCTTTCCTCAGAAAATATGAATCAAATCCCGACTGTTGGTCGTCTCTTGTGAATTTGGCAGGCGTAGATTGTCGTCCGTACTAGTGAAACAAAATTTTGCGGAGCACCTGAAAGAAGCAGTCACGTACATACAGCAAGGACACATTCGAGTTGGGCCAGAGACGGTAACCGACCCGGCTTTCCTTGTTACCAGAAACTTGGAAGACTTTGTCACATGGGTGGACTCCTCGAAGATCAAGAGGAATGTTATGAAGTATAATGAGAAGCTCGATGACTATGATCTCATGAATTAGGTTTTCTGGTAATTAACTAGTGTCATATCCTACTCATTGCACCTTAACTTAGGATGTATTTGGGAAGAGTTTTAGTTAATTTTGAGAGTTGGATAAAGTTGATGTTAAAGTTAATTTTGTAAATAAAATTAAAATTACATAGTAATTAAAGTGATAGAAAGTTATATATTAAAATATGTACATAATAATGTTAAAGAAAATTTTGTAAGTGAAATAATACCCTATACTTTACTTGCACCTCGATAATATCCAATTGGACCTTTTAATTCGTTCCTTTTCGTTAATTTGCTATCAACTTCACCTATATAAGATACCGCACCAGTGCAATTTCTCGGACGTTTGGCAAGATCATGGGTGGTATGCGATTATTGCAAGGTAAGATTATTGTCTTTGTTATTATTAAGATTTTTTTTAACTTTCATGATAGACAAGTTTAAAATATCTCAAAATATTGGTAAAACTACGAGCTGTACGTACGATACAAATGTGTTAGGCGTATTTATAGTTTTGAAGGTAAGGCAGGTAGACAATACAATTATCAGTTATAATGCAAACAATACAATTTAAGATAATAGACAGTTTCTATGATAGGCTAATGGGTACCAATACTATTAAATCTAGCCTCTAAATTTAAAATACGAATGATGATGTTTAAAATAAAATTTATAACTACTGATTATCAGTTAATTGATTTGTCTTGCAAAATATGAACATGCGATGATATATATCAATTTGCGTGGTCACGAGATCGAACCCCCGGGGCAATAGTTTTCTAAAATAAATTTCAATGGTACATCGATCCATGCTAGCGGTTTCGATCGGAATTCGAATTTAATCATACGATATAAAAGAAAACTCCAATTAAGACATGTAATTTAATTGTGATATACTAGATTATAATCAGTGAAATGAAATCGTTTCACACGGTTCGACGTGCGTCACCGTACGCTTGGCTGGTATCATGCAATCAGAAGGGGTTCGTGGTCGCATTTTGAAGGTGTTCGACTGATTTAGATTTAAGGCGTCAAGCATATGCTAACTTTTTTATTCAGCTCTAAAAACCGTTAATAAATTACGCGAAGCCCAACATAACACTAGACCATTCGGGCGTCGTTCTCCATTTTTCATGAAAATCAATTATTGAGAGGTTGTGTCCATGTAATGCAAGTAAGCTTGAAAGATGTGATTCTGAAGAAGTCGGCTTATTCTGCTAACTATGAATTACTCCTCCTTGGTAGCTGCAGGCTCACAATATCTTCCCTTGGGAGGCTTGTGTTTTCGTCGCCATCTCTCTGCCCTGCCTCAGAGTCGCCAGAGAGTAACGGCTGAATGACCTTTGTGTTCTTACGAAACACAAGATAAGCTATCCCAGACAAGTAGGCTATTATTGCAGAGAAGCCAAATATTCCGGCAAACACGGCTGATACCGTTCGCATCCCTCCATGCAGAAGCGCGTTGATGAAACTGGAGATCAGGAAGTAAACGTTGATTGCAATGATGAGGGAACCTATTATCCATGTCATTACTGATATCTGCATCAGAAGAAAAAACAACAAAATGAAGGAAAAATAGGATAAAACATGTGAATGAACAAAATGTTGAAAAAAAAGGGGCTGAATACGTATAAAGTACGGACAACTATAGTATTTGTTGGAAATTTGAAGAACCTCTATAACACTTAATCGGAATAGAATATAACGTTTATGAAAACCAGAGTCGTAATTGTGGAATACCATATGTCTAAAGCACCTACGTGGATATGGTCCACTCGATTCTGGGAGGGGTTTCCAGATGGTCCAAAGGGATACCGATCTTCACTGCCAGCAAGGTACTGAAGCATACAAGCAAATAACCTTTCTGAAGGGCCCTTCGTTGAAGCACCCGTCAACTCCTTTTTACACAACCTTTATTCTGCAACCTATACATAAGTGTTGCTGACTTTATGTCAGAGGATGCTGCATACTCAAGTTACAGAATCGGTGGGAGTAATGGGCATGGGCAAAATAAGGATGGGTGGATGCTAAAGAATCACCATCCTAGGGGGAGCATCCAGAGCTTCTCAAGGCTTGTATTCACCATCCAATCTGTTGTAGTAGCAGATACATGATTGGCAGGACAGCATCAGTCATTGTTAAACTCAAATGACAAACTTCACTAAATGATGGACCATGGGAGGAACTTGATAAAAGTAATCTAAGAGAAAAGATTACGGCTAATAAAGATGTGCTTAGATAGGTGTCAAATGAAAATTTCACGTGGAATGTGAAAGGTTCAAATGATAGCTCAAACAAATACATTGGGCGTTCATTCACGTGGGGTCTTCCCATCAGGGTTAGAAAGAGACTAATGGGTGTTGCTTTTTCTTTGTTAGATATATGGTGTTATTATCAGGTATTTGGATCCTAGGAGAGGATCCATTTATCTGAGTATTTGTAATCTCTTCTTTTGAGTAATCAAACCCTAATCCTCATTTTACTCCCTTCCATTTTTTTCTCTTTCCTCTCTACTTGTAGGTTGCCTCCCCTCAAGCGGATGTGCTTTGAGTGCTTGCTGCCTTCTCCACACTTAGGGTTTTGTGGGTACCCATTGTACAATCCACCGTCTCTTTTGTCTTTCAGCTCCATTTCAAACATGGAAGCTACCTCCAAAGATCCTTGGACATCGAAGCTTATGGTGATTGCTATGAAGTTAAACACTATGAACTATTTTCACAAGGCCAATGCCTTTTAGAGCTTTGTCACCATGCATAGGCATGATCACCACCTTCAGGATGATCCTCCTGATGTCAATGCCAAAATACTAAAACAAATGGTATGCCACCAATTGTGTGGTTATATTATGGATTATCAATAGCGTGGACGACAACATTAGACAACATATCTCTCGCACCTAATTAGTGAAGTAGATTTGAGAGACTTTACACACCACCTAAGACAATGAACAAAATAGCTTGATGATCTATGAAGTTTACAAGTAATTGATTGCACACAAGCAAGACAATTCATTTATCTATGTGTTTTGAAATCATCTTTGCAAGCTTTTGGACAAGATTGATGTGCACTAGATGTTGGTGCCAAACCTAGATATATTGAAGTGCTACGAGGAAGAGTTGGTTGTTGCAATTTTTTTGGTAGGTTTTCACCTTGGCCTTGCTTTGCAAATCTATGACCAGGTGCTCAACAAAGATACCATCCCCTCTATTAGAACTTATGTATTATTATTTGATTGTAGAATCCATTTAAGGATTCACTTAATCATCATGTTGTATATAAACGACTTGAGTAATGGAAAACCTGAATCTTTTGGTTTTTCCTTCCACTCTTCCTCTCAACTTGGTATTAGATGGTTTCCATCCCACCCTTCCCTTCTACCGCCACCGTCACCCCTCCTGCCCGTCCCTTCCTGTCGACAATCACCATCTCTCTCCAACTTCGTTGGTCTGTTTCCTCTACTCGACACCATTGACGATTGTCGACCCTTCCTCTAGCCACCTAGTCGTCTTCCACGGCCTCCCACACACCCTTTTCCCCATTCATTGGGGGATCTCTCATGGGATGTGCCAGTGATCTCTCTCTCTCTCTTCTCTTTGCCTGGGCCTCGAGCCACCTAAGTCTAACTCCATTATGCAATCTTCTGTGTCACGTCCCGACGCATTCATCGTGCAGTCTGTTAGTCCGTCGTCTGGGAAGGTTTGGTAGCTACGTTCAGTGCAAGAGACAAGCCCTCCAATCTCGTTGGGAGAAAAGCCCTCTAATCCACAACTATTACAATCAACTTTGCGAGCTTTTAGATGAGTTGGATGTGTACCAACCTCTGATCCTAGATCTTGCCACTCAAAAGCGCTATCGCTAGGAGCTAGCCGTTGCCATTTTTTTGTCTAGGTTGTATAGTGACATCCAACACCAAATCAGGGGCCCTATCCTAAGTGTTGATATTGTCCTCTCTTTGCAATCAGCCTTTAACTATGCTCTTCAAGTCTCTCCACTCATGGTAGCCACCATCTGCTCCTGTTGATTCCACTACCATGACTGTCTGATTTGGCGGTGGCTCATAGATTAGCAAGTCATCTTCCTCCTATGGTAGATCCTGTATTGGAGGTCAATAGCAAGACAAGTTTGACCCATGCATCCATTGTGGACATAAAAATCATACTTCCAACCAGTGTTGGGATAAGTTTGGTCGCCCTCCTTTGGCAGCAGGACAAGTGCAGTGACTCCCTCCTTTATATCCTCAACTCCTCTTAATGACTCGGTGCCTTCCACAACCACCTCCTCAGTTACAACCAACCAAGAGGATTATGATGAGCTTTAGATTTTGAAGACCCAACAAAATATTGCAGCCACTACCAATCATGTTTTCGCCTCAGGTATAGATTATAAATTCTTGCACTTCTAATCATGTTTTCGCCTCAGGTACAGATTATAAATTCTTGCACTTCTAATCATGTTTCAAGTGACCCACGCCTTTTTTTTAGCCTTTCCACTATGTCATCGATTAAATCTGTAACTTTTACTGATGGTTGGTCATGCCCCATCTTGAGTTTCAGTATGGCACAACCTACTCATGATATCACACTCAAAAATGTCCTTTATATTCCTGAATTTCCTGTAAATTTGATTTCCATTAGCTTTATTACTAAACAACTCACTTGCTTTGTTTGTTTCTTTGCCTTTCATTGCATTTTTCAAGATTTGAAAATAGAGCGGAGAATTGGTTTGGGGCTAGAGCATGAGTTAAGGAGACTGCCTTTCCTACATTACTTGCGGCTGTAACTCCTAGTGATGCATCTCTATTGTGGCATAGGCATCTTGGGCATCCATCCTTCACCAAATTTCAGGTATCCTTGTCGTCTGTCTGTTCATATTAGTCCTGTTGAGTGTTAGTCATGTATCATGGGTAAATAGTTTCATGCTACTTATACTAGTCATGAGTCTTCATCCATGTCTTCTCCTTTTGAATTATTACATTGTGATATTTGGGATCATTCTAGGGTCGCATCTTTGTCTGGATTTCATTACTATGTTTTTTTTTTGACGACACTTCCCGTGTTTCATGAGTTTTTTTTGCTAAAAAATCAACATTTTGTTGATGTACTTACTCAATTTTTAAATGAAATCCAAAATCAATTTTAAGTTGTTCTAAAGATTTTTCATATAGATAATGCTTTAAAATTTCTTCATTCTAATATACAATCTTTGTGTGCTTCTCATGGCATTCTTCATCAAACCACTTGTGCTCATACATCTCAACAGAATAGTATTGCTGAGTGAAAACATTATCACCTTCTAAATGTAGCTCGTACACTAATGGTTGAAATGAATGTTCCAAAATACTTGTGGCTTGATATGGTTACCACAACATGCTACTTGATTAATCGTTTACCTTCTTCACCTTTAAGGGGAGATATTCCCTTAAAGCAATTCTCCTCGAAGCGTGAGCTTTTTAGTCTGCCTTCTCGTGTATTTGGATGTACTGCCTTTATCAAAAACCTGACTTTAGGACTTAACAAGCTTTCACCCTCATCAAGTGTGTTTGTTGTATATCCTCGCTTGCAAAAAGGCTATCGTTGTTTTCATCCTTCTACTAAGTGGTATTTTGTTTCTATTGATGTCTTTCTTGAGAATACCCCTTATTTTGCCAGTCTTTCTACATGTCTTGAGAATCCTATGTCATGTCCCATTCTTGTGGATTTGAAGGTTCTTTCTCCGGTCCCCTCACTAATTTCTGCTATTGTCACAACCCTTACAGATTTATCAATGTCGTCACACTACTTCTGCTCCTCTACCGACTCCAAATTCTCCTCCTATTGAAGATCCGAGTCCTTCTAGCCTTGATTTACCCATTACCCTGCGAAAAGGTACACGTTCCTCCATACAACATTCCATTTCCCATTTTGTTTCCTATGCACATCTTAATCCTACGTTTCAATGTTTTGCAATTTCCCTTTCCAATAACTCTATTCTTGTGGATTATCGTGAAGCACTTACCCTTCTACATTGGAAGTCTACAATGCAGCTTGAACTACAAGCTTTACACAATTGTGGCACCTAGCAGCTTGTTCCACGTCCTCATTCTACTCCAATTGTTGGTAGTCGATGAGTCTTTGCCATGAAGTGGAATCTAGATGGTAGTGTAGCTTGGTACAAAGCATGCTTGCTGACTCATGGTTTCACCCAAACTTATGGCATTGACTATGATGCCACCTTTACTCTTGTGGCACGACTCAATTTCATTAGAATCGTATTGTTGGCAGTTATACATGGGTGAACACTAGCTCAACTAGATATCACAAATGTCTTCTTGTATGGTGATCTGTAGGAGTAGGTGTTTATGGAGCAACCACTTGGTTTTGTTGCTCAGGAAGTCTTAGGTTTGTCTTTTCAAGAAAGTCATTTATAGTCTCAAGCAAATCCTTTGTGCCTGGTTTAAAAAATTTAGTGTTGAGCTTATCTCTTGGGGATTTAAAAAATGTCACGAATAGTTCAATTTTCATCAAGCAAAATGCTGGTAAGAGAATCATTATAGCTATTTATGTGGATGACATTTTGTTAACAAGAGACGATACTCTTTGCATCTAATCAACAAAATAGTACCTAGCAAAACATTTTTCCATAAAGGATTTGGAGAGACCAAGGTACTTTCTTGGTATTAAGCTAACATACCCAAAAAACAGTATGGTGCTCTCTCAACGGAAGTATACCCTTGACATATTAAAAGAAACTAGACAACTGGGATGTTAGCCTGAGCCTACGCTTATTGAAGTTAATTCCATTTTTTGGGATGAGTCCTCTGCTCTTCTTGAGGATGTTGAAAAGTATAGAAGATTTATTGGAAAATTAATCTATCTTATTGTAATTAGACCCAACATTTCTTATATTGTAGGCATATTAAGTCAATTTATGCAAGCATCAAGAGAAGTTCATTGAACTAGTTTACTTAGAGTACTTGTTTATATCAAACAAAATCTAAGAAATGGACTAATATATTTTAATCATGGGCACTGTCATATGGTGGCATATTCTGATTTTGGATATGCAGGAGATAAAGTAAACAAGAAGTCAACTTCAGGTTACTGTACATATATCAGAGGAAACCTTATTACATGCAGTAAAAAGCAAAATGTTATTTCAAAGTCTAGTGTCAAAGAAAAATACAGATCTATATTTCAAACTGTAAGTGAAATAGTTTGGATAAAGTCTCTCTTATTTGAGCTTGAAGTTAAGATATCTATACCTATAAATATGTATTATGATAATCAGATGGCCATGTGCATTGCTAATAACGATACACTTTATGAGAGAACCAAACATATTGAAATAAACTGTCATTATGTTCGGGATCTCCATATTGCTGGTACTATTTGCACTTCCTTTATATGGTTAACTCAACAAAGGACAGATATTTTCACTAAGACATTATCTACTAGTGTTTTCACAGATTTATGCAGCAAGTTAGGAATGGTAGATTTATACTCTCCAACTTAAGGGAGAGTGTTAGAACTTATGTATTATTATTTGGTTGTAAGATCCATTTCTTATGTATTATTATTTCTGATTTTTCCTTCCACTCTTCCTCTCAACTCCCTCTCTTCAAACAACCTTCAACAAAGCTTTGTATGTATCCACTAGAACTCTTATCACCGTCCTTAGCATGACTATAGTGCCTCTACTCTTAGAGTCACTACTAGAGGCTAGAGTGGTCACCATGGGTTCTCCTTGTGTGGTTCTGGCAAGTTTAGGAATTGGTTGCATGATTCATGCATTCATTGTGGACGGAAAAACTATCCATTTAGGAGAAATATGGTTTCCCTCCATTTGCAAACTCTGACTTCTAAAATCCCTTCAATCTAGACAATTTGAACTTTGTCCAATCTATCATTATCTCCCGATTAAATTATAAGGAGTACTACTTCTTTGTGCACAACACAATGCCACTACTTCAGTTGCGTATGTACTCTCTTCAAGCATATCTGATGAGTTTCTACTTTATTAGCAGTAAGGCTACCATTGTTAACACTAACATATTTTTTGAAAATGTTTTTTATATACCTGAATTTCTTGTTAATTTATTATTTAAAAGTGTCATTACTAAGAAACTTTTCTATTTTGTTATTTCTTTTCTTTTTGTTGTCTTTGACAATTTGTACATAGTGAGGATTGCTTTAGGCCTTGAGCATGGTTAGGGCATTTATGTAGTTGATATTTTGTTAGGTTTTAGGGAGATTTAGTGATTCCTCTCTATTATAATATTGTTGTTTGGGTCACCATCTTTGCATAAGCTTTATGAAGCTCTTCCTTAGGTTTCTATTGGTACTACTACTTGTAAGACGCAAGTTAAAAGGAAAAGTGGAAGGAAAAGCAAAAGGATTAGAGTTTTCCATTATACAACTAGTATATATACAACATAATGATTAAATGGATCTTTAAATGGATCCTACAACCAAATAATAACATATAAATTCTAATACTCCCCCTCAAGCTGGAGTGTATAAATCTATCATTCTTAACTTGCTACATAATTCTTTGAAAACACTAGTGGATAACACCTTGGTGAAGATATCTACCCTTTGTTGAGTTGATTGTGTAAAAGTACAAATGGTATCAGCAAGATAGAGATCTCGAACATAATGACAGTCTATTTTAATATGTTTGACTCTTATGAAATGTATCATTGCTAGCAATGTAAATGAATGCTTGATTATCACAAAACATATTTAAAGGTATGGATATCTTAACTTCAAGCTTAGATAAGAGAGACTTTATCCAAACTATTTCACTAGCAATTTGAGACATAAACCTACATTCTGCTTCGATACTAGACTTTGAAATAACATTTTCTTTTTTACTCCTCCATGTAACAAAGTTTCTTCTAACATAAGTACAGTAACCTGAAGTTGACTTCCTGTCTACTTTATCTCTTACATATCTAGAATCAAAATGTACTACCACATGGTAGTGCCCATGATTCGAATATATTAGTCTCTTTCTTGGATTTTGTTTAATATAAGCAAGTACTCTAAGTAAATCAATCTAGTAAACTTCACTTGATGCCTACATAAACTGACTTTATGTATCCACAACATAAGAAAGGTTTAGTTTACTCAGATTAATTTTTCAATAAGTCTTCTGTACCTACTAACATCCTCAAGAAGAGTAAAGGACTCATCTCAAAAAAAGGGATTAACTTCAACAAGCGTAGGCTCAGGCTGACATCCTAGTTGTTCGGTCTCTTTTAATATGTCAATGGTATACTTCCGCTAAAAGAGCACCATACTATTTTTTAAGTATGTCATCTCAATACCAAGAAAGTACCTAAGTCTCTCCAAATCCTTTATGGCAAAATGCTTTGCTAGGTACTGTTTTATTAATTGGATGCAAAGTGTATCGTCTCCTGTTAACAAAATGTCATCCATATAAACAACTATAATGGTTCTCTTACCAACATTCTACTTGATGAAAGTTAAACTATTCATGACACATTTTTTAAATCCCAAAGAGATAAGCACAACACTAAATTTTGTGAACCAGACACAAGGACTTTGCTTAAGACCATAAATGACTTTCTTGAGAAGACAAACCTCAAACTCCCCTTAAGCCACAAAACTAGATGGTTGCTCTATAAACATCTACTCTTGTAAATCACCATACAAGAAAGCATTTGTGACATCTAGTTGAACCAATGTCCACCTATGTATAACTACCAACAATAGGATTCTAATGGAATTGAATTGTGCCATAGGAGCAAAAGTGGCATCATAGTCAACATTATAGGTTTGGGAAAAACCACGAGCCACCAAGCATGCTTTGTACCGAGCTACACTATCATCTGGATTCCACTTGATGGCAAAGACCCATCGGCTACCAACAACCGGAGTAGAATGAGGGTGTGAAACAAGTTGTCAAGTGCCACAATCATGTAAAGCCTATAGTTCAAGCTACATTGCAAATTTCCAATGTGGAAGGGTAAGTGCTTCATGAAAATCCATAGGAATAAAGTCCTTGGAAAGGGAAAGGGCAAAACGTTGAAATGTAGGATTAAAATGTGTATAGGAAACAAAATGGGAAATGAGATGTGTGGAAGAACATGTACATTTTCATAGGGCAATGGGTAAATCAAAGCTAGAAGACCCAGATCTTCAACAGGAGGACAATCTGGAGTCGACAGAGGAGCAGAAGTGTGACGACATTGATAAACTTGCAAGGGTTATGACACAGTAGCAGGAATCGATTAAGGGATTGGAGAAAGAACCTTCGGATCCACAGGAATAGGACATGACATAAGATCCTCAAGACACCCAGAAATACTAGCAAAATAAGGGGTATTCTCAAGAAAGACATCAGCAGAAATAAAATACCACTTAGTAGAAGGATGAAAACAACGGTAACCTTTTTACAAACGAAGATACCCAAAACACACACTTAATGGAATGGGGTGAGAACTTGTCAAGTCCTGAATTCAAGGTTTTAATAAAGGCAATACACCCAAATACATGAGACCACAAACTAAAATGCTCATGCTCTAGAGAGAGACGCTTTAAAGGAATATCTCCCCCTAGAGGTGAAGGTAAACGATTAATCAAATAACACACTGTGGCAACTGTATCGAACCACAAATATTTTGGAATATTCATCTCAACCATTAGTGTACAAGCTACATCTAGAAGGTGACGATGTTTTCACTTAACAACATCATTCTGTAGAGATGTATGATCACAAGTAGTCTAGTGAAGAATGCCTCCAGAAGCACACAAAAACTGCACATCAAAATGAAGAAATTCCAAAGCATTATTGGTACAAAAAATCTTTGAAACAACTTGAAATTAAGTTTAGATTTCATTTAAAAATTAAACAAGTACATAGACAAAATGTTGACGATTCTTTAACAAAAATACCCATAAAACATGAGAGAAATCAACAAAAAAACATAGTAATGAAATCCAAACACAAACATGACCTAGAAGGGCCCCAAATATCACAATGTAAAAATTCAAAAGGAAAGGACACTAATGAAGACTCATGACTGATATAGGTAGCATGAAATTGCTTACCCATGATACATGATTGACACTCAATGGGACTAATATGAATAGATGGTAAGAATGCTCGAAGTTTGGTGAAGGAATCATCTAAAAATCTCTTATACATTTTATTTCTTTTGTGCCATAAAATAATATTTAGCACAACAATTTGTTATCAAGGACATGAATAAACTAAGTAATCTTCTTGGCATTGAATTTGCCTACTTGAAAGGAAGGATGACTCTTTTGTAAAGAAAGTATGCTCTTATCTATTAAAAAAATAGTAGTTTTAAAGTGTAAACTAAAAAAACTCTAGTAAAGCAGAACCTACTCTCTAGAATACCATTATAGAGATGTTTAAGGATCCTATAAGGCACTATTGGCTTATTAGAAAACTAACTTACCTTACCATGACTTGCTCTAACATTGCTCATGTTGATGGTCTCCCAAGTTTATATGCATGAGTCACACTTGGTACATTAGAATGGAGCCATGAGGATCTTTGGATACATTAAAAGCAATCTTGGGAAAGGATTGATCTACTCCAAACATGCGTATATGAATGTAGTTGCATACTTTGATTTTGGTTATGTAAGTGATAAAAGAGAGAGAAAATCTACCTCAAGATACTATACCTATGTGAGTGATAACCTTGTCACTTTGAGTAAAAAATAGAATATTGCGTCAAAGTCAAGTGTTGTGGTAAAATACAGGTTACTCTTAGACTGCTAGTGAAATAATGTGGCTAAAATCTCTTTTGACAAAATTAGGAGTAGAAGTACCTCCTCCTATGAGCATGCATTGTGACAATCAAGTTGTCATCTATATATCAAGCAGTTCTACCTTCCATAAGTGTACCAAGCACATTGAAATTGAATGTCATTATGTTTGTAAGTTAGTAATTAGTGAAACTATTTACACTCCTTATACTAGATTGTCTTAACTATTAGCAGATATCTTTACAAAGAGTCTTCATGTTAGTGTTTTTAAAGATCTTTGTAATGCATGATTTGTATAGTCCAACTTGAGGCAAAGTATTAGATATATGGTGTTATTATTGGGTACTAAGATCCTAGGAGAGGATCCATTTATCCTAGTATTTGTAATCTCTTCTCTTGAGTAATCAAACCCTAATCCTCAATTTACTCCTTTAACATTCTTATTGTATGGAACCTATGTCAATAGAGATGAATTGGAGGTGCGAAGCTATTTTTTGATAAAATTAGCAAGTGTTAATGTTTGATAATTTAATATGACAGGATGTGTGCATTTAAAGGGAGATCTTAAACACATATTTAATTTTAGTAGCTATTGCCATTACAACTACGAAATAAAGTTTATAATTCAAGTTTTTAAGCTAGATTGTAGATTAAATGTAAGCATCTACATTGGATCTCAGCATTCATTTTTAAATCTAATTGTTCACATCAATATTCATCAATCAAAAACTATATTATAAATTCTAATATTTATATTTAAAATTTCAAGGTCATCTTTCAAATTTCAACAACTATGTTAAATCTAAACTCAACATTAATGTTTTAGAAATCTTGACATTTGAAAACATTTTATAAACCACCAAAAACTACAAAAACATGATTCAACACTTCATAAGTAATATCCTGATGGGGGCTTAGGATTTGGTCTCCAAAGAAGTGCTTTAATGGTTGGAGGTTAACACAGATGTGATACTTCTTGGACTGTAGATTGAATGCCCCTACCCCCACCCATACAAATGATTTGCACGCCATACCAATTCAAAAGATGTAGTTCAGTGCCCTTCTCGGTACTACCCTTTGATTTGTAACTTTAATCCCTCTTGAGTTTAAAAGCTCGTGAGGTAGAAGGAGATAGGGAATTGGGTCGCCAATTGATGTTGACAAACTGATGTGTTGAGAAAAGGATGAAGTGTGAGTCTCGTGAAAGAATTGGGCCTCCCTCTATAACGTCACACTAGGATGCATGGAAAAAATTTAGCAAGGAAAAAATAAAACTCTTATTGCTCAGGGTGGATGGCTACAGATTCTCAAGCTATCATATGCTCCGATGCTTCGGATGCTGCCCAACATTCACCTAGGTCAGCTTTTCTAGAATGACATAGGTCTCCACACGTCAAGCCTCATGTACATCTAATTTCCTAAAGGCTAGGTTTAAAAATCACCTAAGTCTCCATCCATGAGCTTATTCCTCCTTTATGACCCCTAATACTCAATCAACTAGTGGGTTGATGTTATTCTTCCAAATTAGGCATAGTTCAGAGAATTAGGTCAGCTATGAGCTCACCTCTTCTCATGAGTCTTCCGTTGGTCTTTCACTAATTTGTAGATCTCTCTCTATGGATCTAGTCCTCTCACACCTTGTAATACCCTAGGTTTCAAGTCCGGTCTGACATCCACACATTCTCAGTCAAGTAGTCCAGTCACTCAAGAAAAATACCAACTTCTACAGAAAATCGTCTACCTCTGTGAAATTCCAATCAATTTCAAAAAATCATTTGGTAGATCGTGTTCCCAACACAATAGACCATATTTTATTCCCGATCAAACTGTGGTTTTCTTCTAACAACCTGGAACTTATCTAATCTGATCATTTTTTTATCACAATCGACTGTAATTGAACCCAGTAAGACTGTGACTTCGTTTCTGGCCTCCACAGAATTTCCCTGACAGCCCGTGACTAATGACTATTTTAACAATCAATCGTGATTTGAACTACCGTATTTCTTTTCCAATCTCCACTGAGTTTCCCTGATAGCCTGTAATTAATCCAGTCTGACCATCCTTGTTTACAGTCTACCATTGTTGAACTTTGTAAGACTCTATTTCTTTTCCAGTCTTTATCGAGTTTTGACACCTGGTCCAACTAAGGCTTAGGTTTCCAATCTCCACCAAATTTGCCTCTGATTAGACCATATTTGCCAGGTCTTCCTCCAAGCCATTGACAACAGCCATTGACATATGCTCATGGTTAGCCAATTACTACCCAAGGGTTAGTGAATTTGGTAAACAAAAGTAAGCTCAAGTCACTCACCCATCAACACTTCGTAGATACTAGTGAAGACTAGGTAGTCACACCTGACAACTGTACCAATAAAGTTGTCATTGGACCAATTGACAGTCACTTACCAATCAACCAAGTCTAGTTAGGCTATAGTTGACTTGCCAGCCAGCTAGGTCAATGAGAAAGACAACCAAAAGTTGATAGTTTATCAATCATTTGCCAACTCGAGGTGACAACCAACATGCTTTGCTAGCCAACAAAGCCACTTGGATAGCAATCGTTCATGCAGTGCAGGCCAACCACGAAGTCAGCTCCACTAGCAAGACCATACCAGCGATGTGGATAGCAATGCAGCATCTGACATACGCCAATAAGGAAGTCACAAAACTGTATGCAACAAGAAATTCAGGTACCAATGACAGACTTGGTCAACCAACAACTAACTCAGTCAACCAGCGGAAGATTCCATACTGAAAAAACTTGAATTTGACCTCTCAAATGGAGGAGCAATATGATGTGACACATATAGATGAAAACCTCATGAAGTAAAGAACCCATATGTGGTTCTTGGATCACAGGAAGATACCATCTTCAGGGTGGAAAACTATCCTACTCAAAAGACCAAGGGCACACCATACCTTTGTGGAGATTGCTCCAGAAGACCAGCCTAACATGTGTGGACATGGGCGTTTAAGTACTTGCTGAAAAGTTAACAAGGAAGATGGAGAGCATCAGTTCAAAGTGAGATGATGCGGCATTTTGAAGATATGATTCTGAGAAGACAGACTATTCTATAGGTTCCTACTTTGAAGGCACCACTCACTCCATTTCACTTCAACGTAAAGTAGGGGAGAAGTTTATTTTTGTATTCAGAACTTAGGGAAACTTGAGGACCAACTTGTGATTTCCTTTTTATGCACATCTAACTTGGTAGTAAATCTGCCCCAAAATGGCATACCATTTTTCAAAAATGGTTTATCAATTTCTACCAAGGAATTACAGCAAGTTTTTGTAACAAACATGACATACCATTTTAGAAAAATGTATGCTGAATTCTGGGCTGGAGTTACATTAAATTTCTGAAACAAAAAATGACATTGTTACTAGAAAATGACATGCCGTTTGTTTCATGTTAAATAGGGCTTAGAAATTTCAACATACCAATTTTCTGAAGTGGTATACCGAATTCCTTATGGGAAATTATTGAATTGGTACTAAAGTGACTCACCAATGTATTGATCCAACGGCCATTAGAACTAATTTGAAAAATGGTATACCAAAATCCTAAAATAGCATACCTTTTATTCTATGATTCAAAATTCTATATATAAGCAATCCAAAAGTTGTAGAACCCACACCTCCATGAACCCTAATGTCACCACCATTCAGACTAATAAGCCCTAGAAAAGGGTATTTTGGTAATTTTCTTGGATACCATATAAGAGAGAAAGAAGAGAAAAATGGATGATTATTCACTAAAGAGGGAGGATTACATATAAATACATGGGGTTAAATGGATTCTTAAACAGATATCCACTTAACACCCAGATTAAGCCCATTAAAACCAATAAGACTAATAAACCCCTTTTGTACACAACTCTACAAATCTCGTGTCCTTGTAATGTGTGCTTTATCTCTTACTTGCGTTTTGATTCATGTTATTTTCTGTTATTCATTTCACATTGATTAATGATTTGATCATTGCTTAATTATTGTTAAAATCAAATTAATATGGTGAAATTCATTAAATATAAAAAAATCACCATTCACCACTTCTAATAAAGCAAATCAATCCCTATCATTTGGCATATGGAAGAAAAATCCATTGTAAAAATTTCATAGTTGATAATAGCTTAGTAATAGTACCAAAATTGAGTTGACATGTGAACCCATCTTGTTCTTGCTACTAGTGAATTTTAGAAGAGGCACCAAAGCAAAAGGAAGCTCAAATGATAGAATCATCTGCAAAAATAGAAAAATCTGCATTCAATAAAAATGAATGGAAATTCATATACTATGAAACAAACTGTAGGATATTTTTAAAGTGAAATAAAAGAAAGCAGAACTAGGAAGATGAAGTCAAGAAATATATCATTATCGACTATTACGAAACATGAGATAACTTTTGCAAGTATATTGTATTGAATCTGTTTTTGAAGACAAATCATTCCTCACTATGGTTAGAAACAGAGAGAAAAATTTTCAATGTATATCAATGAACTGAAAGTTAATTGTTCAGAGATTAAAATACTTTCAAAGGAAAATGTATTCATGCATCAGCTCCATTCACACATCACAGATTGAAAGATCATCAAATTCACTAACCCATCTTTTTCTACTGATGCATAGTTTTAAAAGGTTTTACTTTTCAGAATTTAATTTGTTCACTAATTAATAGTGCACCTAGCTTATTATCTTAATAAATAGTATCCTTGACCAGGATATGGCCCTGCTGTATGTCCAAATTTCAATATCCTCAGGCAACATCTCTCCATCTATATGCTGTTGAGTATATAAAATGGATAAAAATTGCAAAATTTATTCAAGGACAGTATGTGTCATTATTCAGATGGACTGACCTTGTATAGGCAATCTAAATGGTCATAGGTTGTACTAGATCAAAAGCACAATGCTTGGGATGTATGGGGTATTCTGCCTTTGAAGCAGAACTAAGATTTATCTGCTGTCTAATTTGCTGCATTTTCTGTGGGGCTTTAGTTTAATTGTTCCCATTTGTAATCTTTTGTTTTGAGGCCCCTACCTTATTAAAAGATTGCAGACATTCTATTAAAAAAAAAGTGCACTGCTTGTTATATACATTTGGTAGTTGTGATAATATGTTGTATTCAATAATCAAAGTAGGTAATCAAATAATCAAATTTAAACTACGTTGTTTCATACCTAACAATGTAATTACTAACCAAGAAAGAAACTTTGATACTTGCAGAAACCCTTTTTTTCTAACTTTCAGGGATTTATGGCATACCGATGCTATAATTATCAACTTTCCAGCTCCAGCAGATCCACCAATGATTGCAACAATAAGACTAGGGACAATTGCTACCATTCGAGTAAGAAGATTACGTAACCAGGGTCTGATTCTCAAATTTAGAAACCCCTGCACAAACAATAACAAATTAGTGCATAAACAACTATACATGTAAGCAGCACATACTATGGAAGCCACAAATCAGAAAATAGGGATCACTATGTTCTCTCCCTTTTCAACACTCAACAGATGAAACTGCATATTTTATACAAGTTTTATAGAGCTATAATTGATTGTCCCACTGCGAGAAATATATTAGTATTGGTCATTAGTAGTAGGTAAATGGATATCCATTTATATTAGGATGTCTATTACTCATTAGATATGTGTATATGTAAACCTTTAGTTAATCAACAAGATAATTCTGATTTTCCCCATCTCCACATGGTGTCAAAGCCCAAGATGACACAATTACCTCTAAAGTTCTTTATGTACCAATTTTCACTAAATTTCCTTCAATTAGTGCCATTACAACTCAATTAATGTGCTATGTCATCTTTTTCTTTCATTGTACATTTAGAGATTTACAAATAGGAAAGATGATTAGTTTGAGTCATAAGCAAGGAAAAAGAGTGTTTACATGCTAACAATACTTTTGAATTTGTTTAATATTCTATCTATGTTCGGTAGTAGATTTTTTTTATTTTTGTGCCTAACTATTTTCATATGTCTTGGGTTTATTTGTTGAAATCTTATTGTCATGACTATAGTCAAACAACTTTTTGGAGAAATAAAAAATCAAATTTTTGTTACACCCAAAATATTTACACACTAACAATGATCTTGAATTTGTTCAAAATAAGTTTCAATCTATTTACACATACACAGGTATGATACATCAAATCACTTATCTTCATACTTATGATAAAATGGTGCAACAAAAATAAAACATCAATATATTTTGAATATTTCTTGCACAATTTTATTTCAAATGAATGTACCAGATGTTATCCTATGTCTTTTCCCATTAACAGAATGTCTTCCATATCCCTAAGTTGTGAGATACATCTTCAAAAACTTCATCTTCGCACAAATGACACAAAAATCTAATGAATTAAAGAAAATAACAAGAGAAAAATGAAAATTTGCTAAGGAATTACCTACAAGTGCAGCCTACAGGAGACAGAAGCTTCATAGTACATTTTATGTTCAATACTCTTTTGTTACCATCCATTTATAGAAATAAGCCCCTAGGTGTTGCCATGATGCTCCTATCTTGTAAAGTACAAGGGAAAAATCCCCATCTCATGAAAGGGACTTGTCCCATTATTTTTTGTTTAATTGAAAATCAGTTGTCACATTTTTATATTCTCTTCAATCTTCGTGTGAAGGGGAATCATCCCCTTCTTTTTTTGATAAAAATGATTTGTCTCATTTTCATAGTCTTCAATCTTCACGTGAAGGGTAAAAATCCCCTTCTGATGTCTCCTTTTTGTGAAGAAGAAATCTGATGAAGGGGTTGTCCATTTTTAATGTCAATTTCATGAGATACAATTTAATATATTTTAGGTTATATTTTAATAGAAATCAAATTACATTTCAATATATATCAAGTTACATTTTAATAGAATCTAAATTACAGTTCCATATTCCTTTTTTCCATTTTTTCTTCTCTTTCCATTTTTTCTTTTTCTTTCTTTTTTCTCTCTTTCTTCACTTTTTCTTTCTTTCTTTTCTTCTTTTTCTTTTCTTTTTTTCTTTTTTTTCCTTTCATGTGCTTGTCACCCAGCCACCTTCATCTTACTTATCAAATAGCCCCTCCCCCTTCCTTGGAAAACTTTAATGCATTCCAGAAAAAGATAGTGATGGAAACACTGTTTGACAAAGCTTTTGGCAGTAATGAGAAGGTAGCCTTTGTATGACTTATGCTTACACATCATACCTTAGCTTAGTGGAATAACTTCTTAACCACATATGAGATGGCAAAGTTGTCTTGAGAGGACTTCAAATACATGCTATCACAAGAGTTCTACCTTATGAGCCACTTACAAGTAGGTGGACATGGTATAGACTGTCAACAAAGACAAAAAACTGTGCAAAAGTACATAAAGGAATTTTGATTCATGAACATAGCCTTAGGAGTGGCTATTGATCATGAAGAACTATCCAAAAATTCATTGTGTGATTTCATCTACACATCTAGAGGGAGATTTCACTCTTTAGAGTTTGAGAGATCTTGGAAGCAAACACCATGGCAATGGCTATTTCAGTGAAGAACCTTCCACCAAAGAGCTTTCACTCTTTAGAGTTTGCTCAATTTGTCAGACTTGGAGGCACCTTTGAGCAGTAGCAAGGGCCTCCTCCCTCTTTTCCTCTTGGTTCCACCATTCTCATCATCGCTTGCACCCATTAGAATTGTAAAGGGGAGACAAACAAGATGTAGACGAAAGGGGAGAAGGAGAAGAGAGAGGAAAGAAAAGAAAAAAAGAAAAGAAGAAAAGAAAAAGGAGAGAGAAAGTGAAAATGTTGTAAACAGACTGCGGAGGCCTTTGCAAGTTGCAAAGTCGCCCTATGCTGCCAACTGTGTGGACGTAACACTGAGGAAGATGATCTATAGAGCAACTGAATGCATGGAAGGAAGCTTAACCATCAGATGATGATCCTTAACTCAGTAATAAGTAGAAAATACAATGGGAATCAATAGCATGAATGAATGATCCAAATTCCATTACTTTTTTAGTTGCAGAGCAACTGAATAAGTGAAAACAATAGACCAAATATATATTTTCCAACAATATATCCGAAATTATAAAAAGAAAATCACTCAGTCATGGGAAGTGCATTACCACAATCAAACCAAAATGAAGCAGTAAAAAGATAAAATTAAATTACACCTGCATGACATACTGCCCAGCATATGTTCCTGTGATTGTGGAACTCTGACCAGAAGCTAGCAAGGCAATTGCAAAGAGCTTGGAACTCCAGTTGCCTAAAACATTCTGGAAAGCAATTACAAATATAATGAAAATGGGTACAAAAAAGGTAGAAAATTTTCTTGCAAGGATTAATGCTCTATTTTTTTATAGCAGAAACAGATTTTATTTTCCTTTGCCCTTATTTACATAGATATGATGCACTCATTACAAGAAACCATAATCACTCCATATTGAACACAATGTACAAAAAATTAGTTAAATCACTAAAATGTTGGGCTTGTAAATGCCTAGCAGCCTGATGGCATCATCTAGGAGAGAAACTCAACAATGTTGCCCTGTGGAACATCAAATATTATTTATAAAATCAACAAGGATGGGAACAATGAAATCTACTGACTCAAGAAATCAAAGTAGTACAATAAACAACAATCCAGCAAGTTGTTTGACTTGCATCTAAATTTACGAACTTAGTGATATGTCAGTGGTATCCCTTACACAATATCTTCAAGTTCAGTAGATGTTAACTTACAACTACCTTCATGCATTGCACTTATATGCACTAAAGAAATTTTTCATTCCAGCTACATTTATATAAAGGACAATCCCATAGCATGAAGCCTTGATATGGTAAAAGAAACATACCTTCAATAAGAATGAAGCCTTATTAAGATCCAAATTCTCACAGTTGGATTTATCTCCTGGACTCAAGTTTGATGAGCTACACACAGAACCACTAACAGAAATAACGGATACATTTATTAAGAACGCTACTAAAAGTGCAAGCCCACTCTCTATAGTATAGAACCTACAGGCTTCCTGCAACAAGAACAATTATTTAACAATCAATTTGATAAAGCCACATTAGAATTTTTATTGTTGGCATGCCATGATACTCCAGAAAGGTAAACCTTTGTAAAACAACCTCTTTTCTGCATACAATCAAACAAGGCATTGCACCAAGTTCAAGAACTAGTTCCAAAAGAGAGATAAACAGAAGTTGCTGTTTGCACAACCACCTGTCCTTTTCTACTTCCTCCCACCACCACTCCCTATTTCTCCTTATTACTAGAAAGAGTAAACTTCTGTGATGGACTTTTGCTTGTGAGGAAGCATCCACACTCATCTACTCCTTTACTACCAAAATATGTGATTACAGCTTCCTGATACACAACAAAGTCTTTAATTTTAGCTTGATCATATGCAATGCTCCAAGAAAACAGAAAACAGGTGTCATACAGACTGAACAGAAAACATTAAATGGCTGTTAAATGATGTTTTATCATATCTAATAGCTGTGAATGCTTAATAATATATACTTATTGTTAGAGTCTAAATAATGTATTAGGGTCTTTGTGTATTGTAGGTTTAGTCCTACATTGCTTATGTATTTTTTAACATTCTTATGTAGCCTCTTTAAGTGTGTAAACTGAAGAAGGCTATCTATGACCTTAAATAAAACTCACGTGCATGGTTTGAAAAGTTCAGCTAGGTTATGATTCGTGGAGGTTTTCATCAATGTGTTATGGATCATTCAGTTTTTTATAAGACAAGAAGAGGTAACATTATATTCACTATTTACGTGGGCAATATTTTGACTACAGGTAATAATGCTAAAGGGATTGTGAATACAAAAGCCCTCCTTGCAAAATCCTTTGCAACAAAGGATATGGGCAAATTGAGGTACTTTTTAGGAATTAAATTTACGGATTCTAAAGCAAAAATGGCATTTTTTCAACAAAAATATGCATTGAATTTGTTGTAGGAAACTAGTACTTAGGGTTGTAAACCACAATTTATACCAATTAAGCCAAACCCTCTTTTTGGATCAACCCATCAAAGGAATTGGAAAATCCTAGACAGTATAGGAGGTTAATTGAGAAGTTAACTTATCTCACTATTATGAGGCCGGATATTGTGTACATTGTTGGTCTATTGAGCTAGTTCATGCATAAACCAAGTTCATTAGGTTGGTACACATTGTGTGCTTATGGTTAAGGTACTCCCAAAAAGATGTTTAATATACGAGAGGCAGTCCACACAGGGGACAAGAGAGATGGGAAGTCCACTTCTAGCTTCTATACTTGAGTTGACGGCAACTTGGTAATGTGGCAAAGGAATGTTGCTTCTAAATTTGGTGCTAAAGTTATACTCAATGAACTTGGTATGACAGTTCAATATCCTATGATAATGCATTGTAAGAATTAGAAAAGTATGTTTATAGTAAATAATTCAACCTTTCATGAACGTACAGAGTACATGAAGGTGGACATCATTATGTTCAGTGATGAAAAGATTGATCTCTACTCTTTACATACATTTGTCCAAGCAACCTGTAGATATTTTCACTAAAACATTAAATGTCAATGTATTTGAGTTATTATGTTGGACATGACAAATATCTATGCTCCAACTTAAGAGGAAGTGTGACAAGGGTAAAACTGTAAATGGATATAGATGACTAAATGGATCTTTGTCTAAGAGTCCATTACCATTTATATATATATATATATATTGTCCTGAAGTTCTCATGGTATAAAAAAGATTGAACCTTCATTTCTCACAGTTGTATTAGTACTTATAGGAGTGTGTTTATGTAAACCCATTAATATATTTACTTACACAATATTGCTACTATTTTTAGTTGTTTGTTATGTATTCCCTTGTTATAATTTATTATATATGAGTTTATTACAAGTTAAATGCTCTAGCTTGAAGGAAAGTGTTAAGTCAAAATAATGTATTAGGCTATTTGTCTATTGTGAGTTTAGTCCAACATTGCTTACAGGTCTTTTTTCATTCTTATTTGGCTTCTACATAAAGAGGCCTTATGTTTATCAATGAAAAATAAATCTTCCACCTCTTCTCTTATTCTTAAAAGTATATTAGTGTTTTTGGAGTTGTATGTGTGTTAATGGAAATCCATTTATTCTAGAACCATTTCCCTGTATAATGTACCCTTAACCCTAATGAATTGGTTTTTTAGCTTTTCCTTTTTCAAATCTCACATTGTACCAAAGCTTGAGTTGTAACCCTAACCCTTCTCAACCTTCACCACCACCTTCTCCATTCTCTTTAGCACTAGTTGTATTGTCTCCCCATAGGTTGCCAACTCCTTCCATGTGCTAAGAGACCACCAAACCACCTACAGGCCATAGGCTTGCCATGCCAACTCCACTAGAGCCCATCAACCCTATCCAACCTCTTCTGAGGCTAGTTCCTCCTTTCTACCGTCAAATGCCCTAATAGCGCCTGATCCTCCCTCTACTCCACCCTAATAGCGGTTGGGCTGCTGCTGCTCCAGCCTCCTCATCAGCAAGAGGTCTCCTACTATTGCAGCTGCTGTGTGTACATCTCCATCAACTCTACCCTATTCTGACAAGTGTGAACAATGACATCAACTGTCACTGCCACTATGTCCAGGCTCCTCCTGCCAAATGGTAGATCTTAGGTAGTAGTAGAATAATCATTAAATGACATAATCTGAGGTAATATAATAGATAAACAAATGTGGTTTATCAATGGAAACAGAAAGATAAATGTGATCTACCCTCAAAATTTTGTTTTTTACTTCCACCATTTATTTAAACATTATTTTTTTACTTTCATTTTTTCAGCAAAAAGAGTCACATAAAGGCATGCACTTAAACAAATGAGATACAATATGCCTACCTAGGGGGTCATGGAGGTTTTGGCATTAGGGCTTTGGAAACCTTCAATAAAGTCCTCTTATGTAAATGGAGGTGGCATTGAGAAAGAAAACAACATAAACTTTAGAAAAGAATCATCAGAAGCAAATATGGTACCAGATAAGATAACAACATTAAGTCATGGTAGTGGCAAAATGTAATGAATCTGCAAGAGAGTCTCCTTGAACCATAAAAGTTGGCTAGTAATCCAGGATTCCAGAAGAGGTTACCTAGGTAGGCTGCTTTAACAGCCAATTAAACTGGGCTCTGCATTTCAGAAATTGTAAATGTAGCACTACTCTTTGAGTTGTTGTCTGGTGTAAACCCTAGTTCAGGGCCATAGAACACTCTGATTTGGACAGGGACAGTGGACATGATTTTATGGTTAAAAACTGATGTGTAAAGATGTTACAGAATAATCTGAATAAATGGTGGCCTAGTAGACTGATTTGGGATTGCAAAAGTCCCATAAAAGTAAGGCATTCCTATGGCTCCTAGTGCACAGAAGACTTCTAGCTAAAGTGTACTGCAGAAAGTGGATGAGATCTGGGGAACTGTTGTGTCTTCTGTGGGAACTTGAAGATGTCAATTATTTATTCTGTGCTTAACAGTATGCTAATAGTGTTAAGCACACTTGGAGCAATGATTAGGAAAGTGGCGTTTGAAGCTAAAGACTTGATACAATGAACGGAATGATATCTGAAGCTCACAAAACTATAAGGAAAAAGACGTCAGCAGCAAGCTCAGACTTAATTCATAATGAATCCAAGGTCATGGAGGACAAGAATTCAAGCCAAACATAACTTTGGGGATGGGCTTTATATTTCTTAATATGTAATTTTTTCTTTCTTCCCTTCTTTGGGAGTTCTTTGCAATGGATGAACCTTATTCCTCTAATCCTCTTAATGAGATTCAACCTAATTTTCTTCAAAAACTGTACTTTTTAATGACAAAAAACTTAAACAGACCGTCAATGGGAAAAATCAGCCCAAGGCAACTACATTTCACGACCTTGAATGGTGTCATGGTGTTGCCTAAGCAATACCTAGGCTGGCACCATAATAAGTATGACTTATTTCCAAAACAGATGAAAAGAGATAAAATGATCATACACTGATTCCTTGAACTGAACGTGATACTCTCCTGGAAAGAACCAAAGCAGAGTGGAGGAAAAGGTTGTGCCTGTGTATCATGGAGAATAATTATTACATGATAAATCTATAAAGGATAAAATGCAAATAAGAAACTCACGGCATAACCATGGCTCCAAGAAGTGATATTGCTAGGGCAGTAGCCCCATTTCCCTTGAGTTGAGGGATGAAAAGTCCTTTTAGAACATCAGATGATTTAGGCTTTGCATAACCAAGTTCCAAAAGAAAACAAACTGCGATGGTAAATACTAGAAAACCTATGAGAAATTCAAGTTTCCGGACCTGGAAAATTTGAAATTCATCAGCTATGCACCTGTCACATATCTACTTTAGCACCAATGAATGGCAATATCCAATGGAAATTCATAAGTTTTCATTAATAAAATTCATCTTTTTCTGAATGCAATAATTATCTATTAGTATAACATCATCACTCAGAAAAAGATGTTCATCAAATTTAAGTTCCAATACCCCATATTGTTGTAAAAGCAGAAGCATCAATGTACTGAATCCTGCTATGAGTACACCACACCATACAGGTACACCGAAAAGCATATCTAATGCAAATGCTGTCCCAATCACTGGAAAAAAGTGAAGAATTTATTTTCTGATTAATATGTGCTCAACTGGATAAAGGAATATTACAAAGAGAATATTAGAAAAAGAAGAATAGAACTTGTATCAATATACTAATACAAAGAGAGAACAAATAAATTAGAAGACACATCCTAGTCAAAATCCATTTAATAATCTATAACATAATGTTACATCCAAAGATAACAAGGGGCAAGGCCAATGTACAAGGTGTACAAGGCTCCCTTCAATGTCATGCAACCAAACCGCATAAACAGAGAGCTTATTTCCCTGGATGCCAAAGGTGTCCAGCTTGTCAAAGCTAAGGAATTCCACTTTGGTTTTGTGCCAGACTTCAGACCAGCAAAAATAGAAAAAATATCAAGTTTTAGTGGAAATATTGATGGAAGTTTGATAAAACACGGAAATCAACAAAGAGGAATAAAAATATGAACCTCCATTTGAAATGATTAAAATGTGAATATTGAAGAACAATCTGAGTTATCTCACTATGTAAGGTTGACTATATAAACCCTTATCTTGCATGTATTTCTTGAATAGAAATATGAACTTTCATTTAGTCAAGATTAAGGGTGGAAAACATGGTTAGGGTTTCATTGATACAATTTACAAGTATGTCCCTAATTGAGTATATATATTACAAGGTCAACAAGTATATATTCAAGTCACTATGTAAGGTTAACTTGTCATAGCCCTATATTCAACTTCTACACTTGACTTTAAAACAACATTCTGTTTCTTACTCTCCAAGTTACCAAGTTGCCTCCCACATAAGTACAATATCCTAAAGTTGACCTTCTATCTCCCTTGTTTCCTGCATAACTAAAGTTCAAGTAACCAACTACATTCAGATGCCCATTGTTAGAATAAATTAAGTTTTTCCTTAAATATAAGCTAGCACTCTCAATGCTCCAATCAAGTGAACCATTCTAGGATGCTTTATAAACTAACTCAAGAGGCCTACTACATAAGAGATGTTAGGTCGAGTGACAATGAAGTAGATGAGTTTCCCAATCAATCTTCTATATTGTCCAACATCACTGTACTTTTTCAGATGATTTGTCCTAAAAGGGTGGACTTGCTTCTATTGGTGTTAGTTTTGACTTGCACCCCAACAAACTTGTTTCTTTCAACAAGTCCAAGGTATACTTTCTCTGTAAAAGTGCTAATTTTCCATTGAAGTAAATAAATTTAATACCCAAAAAATATCTAAGCTTGCCCATATCTTTTGTGACAAAGTGTTGTGCCAAAAAGTTCTTGGTAGTAGTGATACCTCTTAAATCATCACCTGTCAAGAGAATGTCATCTACATATACAATAAGAATAATATGCTCAGATGATCGATTTCTGATGAACACAAAGTTGTCCATAGGACATTTTTTGACGCCTTGTAAAATCATAACTAAACTAAGCTTAGTAAACCAAACTCTTGGACTCTACTTGAGCACATAAATGGCTTTCCACAACCAACAATTAAAAATAAAACTTTCATTATTAAACTTTTATTATTTAAAAATTAAATTTTTAATAACTTTCACTATTTCAATATTTAAAAATTTTAATATTAAATTTTCCTATTAATTCCTATAGTACACAAATACTCAATGAATCCCCAAAATTTAAAATTCCTCTCATTTCCCGTACACGCACAAACAACTCTTATTTTACAATTTTCTATCAAATCTCATCATTTCTATTTCCCATCTATTCCAAAATTCTCTTCATTTTCAAATGCACAAACAGACCCTAAAAGTTAAGCTACAAATGATTAACAAGGAAATTATAACATGAAGGCAATTATTTAGAAAAACCAATGGTTTATGTTTTTCAAATAAAATTGACAATAAAGAGATTCCTAGAAAAAGTAGTAGTAGTGTAGCAACCTTCAGGAATATCACATGCAACAACAGCAACTTCAGCAAGAAACCATAATATGATAGCTGTATTTTTGGGGTATTCAGCTCTGCAATGCTCAGCCAAATGTTTTCCTGAAAAGTAGCATTCATGTATAAATAAAAGGTTTGAAATTTCCAAAAAAAGTAGCTTCTCACGGAATTCTAAAAACAAACCTGTCACAACACCCAAGTTAGAAGCTAATGATTGAATGATAAGTGCAGCACATGAAGCTGCTAAGATAATCCAGAGTAACTAGCCAACAACAGAAACAAGATTCAAAGTCAAAACAATAGATATTAACTGAAATCTATGATTTTGGACAAAAGTAAGGCTTTTTCCTTGATGTTGCTCCTGATCAATTACCTCATACTTATACTGTGCCCCAGCTTGTAAATCGGTTTCAACTGTGTAGATATATAGCATGGGTTATGTGGCATGATCATTTTGAGAATAGAATAGAATTATAAATTGAATATCACAATAGAGAAGTTAAGAAGTTAGAAAAAATTATCTTACAATTTCCAGGATCAATGTATGCAATGGAAACTAGAAATCCAGGCCCAATATAGGAAAAAAGATTTTTCCAGCCTTTTTTCTGCAAATATATTAAAATAAATCAAATAATGTAAACAAGGAGTGGTAGTGAGAAGTGTTATACAGAGCAGACAATGAATTTTTTAGAAAGTAATGTTCTTTTTATTCCGAGGTGTATATATTTCATGAACTATATAAATTGAAACTAGAAAGAAAAAATGAAATAGAGATGAAGAAACAAATCCCAACAAGCAAATGCAAAACAAAGTATGAATAAGAAATATAAAACCTGTCATTTGCCTGATAAGATAAAATCTTAGTATCATTTTAAGAGTTTACCCTATCCCTTCTATCTGAATCTATTCCCAAAAACCATCATAAGGCATTACATATGCCATATTGAAAGGTAGCAATAGATGAGGAGATGTCTACTCTTAATGCATGTGGCATGTAAGATCTAGTTACTTAGCCTATAGATGTTTATATTGTCACCAATTGTTAAGTATATATTGTAAAGCATCACTCTAATAGTACAAATGATCACTACAAAGTTCAACTAGTTGCCAAAAGATACAATCAAACATAAGATATTGACTATACTAAGACATTTTTTAGTTATCCAACTAAATTCTATTAAGGTTCTTCCCTCCATTGTCATTAATCAAAATTGGGAATTACATCAATCAGAGGTCAAGAATACTTTTATGTATGATGATTTACAGGAATAGATACTAATAGAGCAACCTCCTAAATATATTACTTAGTGGGAGAACATAGCCTGCTATCTTAAAAACCCATTTAAGACTTAAGAAAAATTCCAAGAGCCTGATTCGATTAACTTCATAGTATTGTTAAGAAAAGGAGATTTAAAAGGTGTGCAATGGATCACTCCATATTCCTCAAGACCATTGAAGTAGGTTTTGTCATCATTGTAGTGTTTGTTAACAGGAAATGACCCTGCTTACATAACAAAGACCAAAGAATATGTCAAGACTCACTTTGTCACCACAGTTCTTTGGAAAATCATGTTACTTTTTGGAATTTGAATTTGCATATTCTGGAGAGAAAATATTCTTGTTACAAAGAAAGTATGTACTAAATTTGTTATAGGAAGTTACACTGATGAGGTATAAATCATTGGAAGATTCTACCAAGTATAGAAGACTTATTGGCAAGCTAATATGGTTGCTCAATTAGAAATTGTCTATGTAGTGAGCTACTCTCTCAATTCATCATGCATAAACCTAAAGTTGTTCATTAAGGAGCTATCAAGGTACTTGCATATATAAAAGAGGCTTTAGGAAAACGTTTGGTCTATTTAAGACATACTCAACTAGAAATTGAGGTTTTTTCTAACTTATGATATGTTGGAGATTAGGGAGATCGAAAGTCTACTTGTAATTACCATACAAAGGTTATAGGCAACTTAGTCACCTAAAGAAGTAAAAAATAAAATGTAGTCTCCAAGTCTATTGCAAAAGTTGAATATCAATCTATGATTCAAAATCTCCATGTAAAATGATGTGTATAAAGTCTCTTTTGGCAAAGTTAAGTTTTAAAGTGCAAGTTCCAATAAAAATGCATGGTAAATCAATATTTATTGTCAATTACCCTACTTTTTATGAAAAGGAAAAATACATTAAAGTTGATTATCATTATATTTGAAACATGGTGACCTTACATATAATCATTGGACAACTGACTAATATATTCACAAAAAGAGTTTGGATTGTTTGAAAATTAATGTAACAAGTTGAGAATGATTGATATTTATCTTTCAGCTTAAGAGAGAGTGTTGGAATAGTGTTGTATGGGTATTTTTGCAATTTCAACATATTTGTAAACCCTAGTATAAGGGGTCTTGTACTCATGCTTAGTTTAATAGGATCCTTCATTTTCTACCCTAATCACAATTATCATGGAGAATCTACATGTTTCAAGCCACCATCTCACAAATTAAGCTACCACAAGAGACTCCAAGTCTCAACTCCTACACACTCAATGGCAAGAAAGCACAGAAAAATGAAATACTGTAGCTTGTACTGAATTCTAGCACCAAAACCTTGCCAATCCTCTGACAAATCATGCATGTATTGGCACTGGTCCTACATGCATCCTTTGTATCAACAAGTTTGTGTGGTCATAGAAACAGAGAAAAAGTGCGTGTTAAATTAAGTCTTGCCTCAGAGACTATGATCTGATCAGCACCATACTCATCTATCAGGGGTGTAGCGGATGCAGCAAGGTGGGTTTGGTTGCCATGACAGGATATAAATTGTGTCTGGCGATCCAGCGGCACGGAGTTGGCCATTCAGCTACTCTTTCTGGAATATCAGAGTAAAAATTCACCTGAAGCGATAATAGTGGGAAGAAATAAAAATCAGCTTCTAAATGATATATAATCGTTAGCCGAAATAAAAGAAGGCCATTCAGAAGCAGTTGGACGTCTGAACAGACTACAATAAGAAAATTAGACAAAATGCTCGGTAAAGGAGTGCTTTGTTTATCCCGAGTCCAAAGAAAAAGAGCAAAGCAAAGCATCAAAAAAATGGGAAATGGTGGTGGTTCAAAAGATGCCGAAAGAATAAACCGCCAGAACACGAACATCGGCGGTGATCGATGCTTGTTAAGGATCGGCAGTGAATTAAGACGAAGCGGTGAAAAAAGAGACGAACAAGGTGATCGTACACGGTAAAAAGATCGGGGATTAAGGATACAAGACGGAACGGCGGAAGGGCGGGCCGAGGGATCGACAGCGTGAAAAACGAGAAAGACGGAAGACGAAGCAGTGAATGAAGGCGTTAACGTGGGAATCCAAACCGAGGATGCACAACATCAGTGCTTATATATTCACGATCGTCACGAGCGTTGCCTTACTTCCTTCCTCGCTGGAGGGCGGCGGAGGGTGGGGTGCTCTGCTCCGCTCCTCCTCAGCTCGTAGAGGTTCCCTCCGTCTCTTCCCCGTGTAACCCGACTTCCCGCCGTTGTGGCGCCTTCCGCCGGCGGACTTGACTCTCGCTCCGCCTACAGTAGATCCAGTGGGGCACACAACAGGTCGATTGTTGCATGAGTGGGCGTGGGGACGGCTGTTATACAGTACATGCGTATGGCAAGGGCTTCCTTCTCTCCTCCCTTCTTTTTATACGATTGTCAGCAGCAATATTGTTACCGTGAATTAATGTTTTTAAAAATGTTATTCTACTTGAAGCTGAACCAACACTGATAACTAATTTGAGAATATCAATATCAGATTACACGTACTATAAGTGTATTTGTTATACGATAGAATTAAATGGAATGTTGTTTATATTTTAAAAAAAATTATATAATTTAGATGTAAATATTTTAATATAAATTTTTAATATAAAAGATAAAAGTTATTTGATAAAAAACAAAAACACATGCGTATCGTAAAAAAACAAAAACTCCGTATATATCGCCCAAAAAGAAGGTTAGACTGTACGTACGTGATAATAACAAAAACACATGCGTATCACAAAAGGTAAATACTCATATCACACGTAAAACTATTTTAGGATTAGTGGAGGAAAAAAGCGGAAAAGTGATGTATTTTAGATGCATTTATTTGCATCCGTTTTTAACTTTTAAAGTAAGTTAACGTAATTTTAAAAATAATGTAAATAAATATTAATTTTTTATTATTCTTAATTATTCCTCGTTTAAAGCACAGTCACTCCATTTTATTTTTTTTTCTTCGTCACGTAAAGTTGTTCAAAGACTACCTATTCTTCCTCTATACTATTTTAGAATATTTAAATTTTTTTAATAAATATCGAGAGACATTCTCGATGGTTTTAAAATATTTAAATAAATATTTTTTAATAAATAAATATTTATTTAAATATAAAATCATAAAATTGAAAGTAGGTGAATATTTCAATGCATTTTTATAAAGATTTTTTATAAAAATAACTTTTCAAATACGATTACAAATATCATTGATAAAAAAGATCAATTAAGGGTAAAATGAAAACTTTAAAAAGAGTTACTACTACAGTGAATAAACATAACTCTTGTATTATGGTTCATCTTTCAAATATTGCTCATTTAAAATGTAATTACAGTATTACTTTAAAAACTAGAAATTGTACTTTAAAATAGAAACAAACGTACTCTAGTCAAATACATAGTATCTATGGAAAATTAATTTTGCATGTACCTAAATTTAAATCATTATTTAAAATTTTTATTCTTTCAAAATTATTTAATAATGAATAAAAAGATTCTTTTGATATATTACATCTTATTTATTGTTTACATTTATCGAGACTATTCTATTTTCTATATAAAAAAAGCATGAAATTGATATAGGATGATGACGTTGTGTCGTCGTATATAATATAATATTACAGTCGAAAATTAAGAACGGTAGTTACAAATGGATGGAGACGGGACGACGGGTGTGGACTTTGGTGTTGCCGTAACATGTGCCGCTGCTTTGGTCTTTGGCGAATGAATGGCAAGGGTGGGGGCTCAAGTCCGTCAAGTCGTCGAGTCGATGTGGATGGTCGGCCAACCTGGTGAACGTCGTCCACCGCGCGTCGACGCAGCATATGATTCTCCGGTCACAAACAAAACGATCGGCATCGTCCACGCGTGCGCGCGTATACATACAGATCGAACGGCATATGTTCTTGATTTTTGTCGTGGTCCGAAGGTGAAAGGCCCCGCGCGCTGCTGTTGTTTGTTTTGTGCGTGGATGAAGAATTCGATTCAACCGGCACCACTCGGCGAGTGTGTGCAACTTTCCCATTGCACGCACGATGAGGGGCATCGATACCTCAGTAGTGAAGTGTTTCGATTCTTCAATGTATATTACTGTTACTATTACGTTTTAAAATTATAACTTTTGTACGTACACAAAGAATCTTACCTTCCCTTAAAATATATTGACTAAAGTATTATTTGTTAATTTCAATTTTATTTGTATTTACTATTATTTTTAATAAATAACTAAACTCTAATAATAATAATTAAAATCTAACTTCAACTCCAACTACTATTTATATAACTTCAATTATATAGCATCAAATGTTATTACTATGCATAACTTATGAATAAATGATTATTAAAGATCATCGATAAAAAAGATATGAAACAAACGAAAATGGGAAACAGTTATCCATTGAGAAGAAAATGAAAAAGAAGAGACAGAATGATAGTGAAGGTCTTCCTTATAAATAAATGAGATGAGCAAGAAAGAAGGAATCATCGTAAAATAAGAACTCATCTTACTTTTCCTTTTGCTTTGCCACACACCAGAGCCTACATCTCATCGACATCTTTCACCTCTATCGATCAATAGTGGTATCAGAGCCACCATTCCTCTGTGCCTCTGCTCCATTGCACCCTATCGCATTTGATATTTTTACCTTGCGTGTGCGAGCCCATGCGCACGATGGTTGACTACGATCACCCCTTGCCCTATGATCGGCCAAGCACTACACGTCCGTCCAAGTAGCCCCTACGTAAGATCATCTACCAATGTCACCACTCGCACTGCACATTCCTCCATGTGTCGCCTCCTCTCACCACACACTCCTCCACATGTCGTCTCCTCTCACTACAAACAGTTTGAGCTCATCGCTCACTCCCGCGTGTTCTCACAAGCTCATTCGTTGCACCAACCACCCCTAACGTTGTGCAATCCTCTACCCTTCAGCCACACACTGCTATGGCCTTGCCCACACATTCACTTAGTCATCGCCTCCACTCATTGAAATCCCCCTCCCCCCACATTTTCAAGCTTTGGTGGAGATTAGGGTTTCAATTGAAAGAAAAAAAATTAAATACTTAGTATTTTTTTAAAAGAAATTGACGTATGCATTGTTTAAAATAAAATAAAAGAAATTTTATTACATTGCTTGTGATTGCATGTATTTGATTTATTGATATATGCATGAAATTATAATTTTGATACACTTCTTATTGGAATAAAATTTAAAAAAACAATCAATATTGTTGTGAATATTGCATGCTTTATAGTTTAAAATTATTTCAAGTTGCATGTTTTAAATTAAAACTTCTTATGATATTATATGTTTTAATTGATTTGCAAAAATAAATAAATAAAAATCTTGTTATAAGGTTTTGTTCTTATTTCTTAATTATTCTATTGTTTTTCTCTTTGTATGTTTAAAATTAAGTTTAAACTGATTCAGTTTTGATAATTTAAGATCATTACAAATATTAGTTTTGTCTCTTTTTGCCTAAATATTGCATGCATATATTGTATTAGTTGTTGAATATTTGAATTAAAATTTTCTATAATTTTTGGAATAATACCAAAAATTGGAAGTTTGAATTTTTTGTTGAAAGTTTTGATTATTTGTTATTGGTAGCAATTTTTGGAATTAAATTGAAATTGCTATTAGGAAATTCCTGAAAATAGTTTTATAATTTTGAAAATGATATTATTATAGATTTGAAAAATGGCTAGCAAATTGATTTCAACCAAATTGGCTAGAATTGAGAAGCTAAATGGGGTGAACTATGAGATATGGCATAGGAAAATAAAACATGCATTAGAATTTGACTGGAACATGTCATTGAGGTTAATCCTCCGAAAATTGAAAATAACACTTCTGAAGTGGAAACAAGGAAAACAGAAAAATGGAAAAATGAAGATAAGAAAGCAAAAGGTCTTATGTTCATGTTTATGGAAGATAGTTTGATGAAATGTTTTGAAATTTACACTATTGCTCACACTTTATGGAAAGCTTTGAAAGAGAAGTATGATATAACAATAGAAATGACAACTCAACTTCTTTTTCAAAAGTACAATTCTTGTAAAATGCAAGATGAACAAAATGTAGTGGAACATGTCAATAACATAATAGTAATAACAAAAGATTTAGCTACTGTAGTAACACATATCTGAAAAACTTTAGATAGTAACAATATTAAATAGCTTGCCACATACTTTTGACATAATGTAGCATGATTTTTTTTCACACCGTAGAATGAGCCAAATCTCTATCTTTCTAAACACTCTAAATTGGGTCCCATAGGCTCAATGAGGGGAAGTTGGGCCCTATAAAGGCCCACGTGAGTTGGATTAGGGTGAATGAGCCTTTGGGCCCAAAGAAGAGTTGTCACCTAATCTAAATGAAGGCTAAACTAGGAAAACCTATATAATGCATTTTTGCAAATAATCGACACCATGCCTAAACAAATAAAGCTCATTAAGGCCCAATCGGAGAGTCTAGAGTAAGCTTTCTGAGTATGTGTGGGGAAGGGGTTAAGCACCCCACATGCCCAATTTCTTGGCCCATCAAGTGATCTAATAAATGCTAATCGATATGATGCGTTTGTGCATCCTAAGTGAAAAAATTATGACAATGGGATTTTGGGCCCATTAGGGCCCAAGGAGAGATATTGGGCCTTCAAGCCCAAGATGAAGTGCACTAGGGAAACCTAGAAGAAAGTCGTGAGATTTCCATACCTATGTAATGGGATGAAAATTAGTCTAAAAACTTAATCTACATGTGATGCAATGATATCTAGATGAATAAAATCTCATGTTCTACACATGAGAAATCATTCAATAATTAAGAGGATTAATTATCGAATGAGGCAAACAAACCCATAAGTTTGCTTATGGGGAAGGTAAAAGAATTGTACTTTTTCCTTTACGAAAACAAGACATTTAATATCATGGGAAGCATTTCATAATAAAGATTGCATAATAATGAATAAACCTAAGGTTTACATGAAGAATAAGATTAACCACGATAATTTGGGCATTATGGTGATTTAATTTTGCATATGAAAATTAAGTTCATGTGGTTGATATTAAGGTAAAGACATGAGGTTCAATGGCATATCTTGACTTTACTTATAAAGTCTCAAGTATTGATATTTGCATAATGGAGTAAAAGTTTCGCGCATCACAAATTTGAGAAATAAAGTTGTTGAACAAATGATTGTATTATGTGATGAGAATGAAGTTACCTTTATTCATTTAGAATGAAATAAAAGTTGTGAAAATTGATGTTTGTGTCATTTCATAATGAAATGAAAGTTTCCTTAACATGTTATTTCATGATTTTCCAAGTCATGATTTGCATAATGATTTGAAATAAAACTTGGTTTGCATGATGGATTCACGGAATAAAACTTTACAAAGCATGATATTCACATACCAAACTTCCATGTCATGGTTTTATCAAATGAAACTTATTAGACATGTTCCATGTATGATGATTTTTCAAATTATGATCCTTTAAGATGAAACTCTACCAAGCATACTTAGTTTACACGATTTAGCAAACATTAAAATATGGTTTTAACATGGAAAAGGTAAGGAAATGGGGAACCTACTTGAAGGAAGGTGGAACTCTCATCGGCGACCAACAAGTGGTGTGGTGAACCAACGAGCGGGATGGCACGGCAAGCGGGATGGTGCGGCGAATCTGCAAGCAGGATGGCACATTGAGTGGGATGGCATGGTGAGTCAATGAGTCAATGAGCAGTGCAACGAGCAACAAATTAGCAAGTCAGCAAGACGAGTAGTGTGGCGAACTTGGGGCTTGAGAGCGAGCATTTTTTGGTAGGTGCCCCCCCAAGGGGTTCTTATAACCCGTCCGAGCAAAGGAGGGGAAACAACGGTGGCTACTCACTGGTCACAGGGCTCAGCCAAATCAGTAGACGTCGAAGTGCATGAAAACGGCTAGCCCATAGAAGGCAAAGTGACGAGAGTCTCTAATTGGTCAATTGGATCGTCATCGCACGAAGGGGTGCAACCGCTTGTGCATTGTCAGCTGAAGTCATGGCTGCGAGTGGATCGTCATCGCACGAGTCAATGAGTCACTAATGCTAGGGTGGCGAGTTCACGAGCGACGTGTGTTGGAAGAGGGACTATCAATGTCGGGAGTCGCTACTACATCACCAACCTACACTACTGACCTTGAGGAAGATGAGCCGTCTAGGGCTTGCATCTGAGCATGGGTGCAACCAGGGCTCATGGTCCATGGGTTCAAACCTGAATGCGATTTGAAGTCAATTGGGCTAATCTAATTGAGCTCAATTAGTCCAAGTGGTCCAATTTGGTTGATTTGTTAACCAAACCTGACCTGATTTAATAAAAGATTAAAATCAAGTAAATTTAAATTATCTCTTGCTTATTTTGAGTAAATAATCATTAATCGATTGTTTAAGGGCTTTTGGACTTGACACTGGGTGGATGGGCCTTACAGGCCCAAGAAGGTGTCAATTCTATTTGTAGGAAGAGATGGGCCATAGGTCTTACCCATAGGCCTCGACATAACAGTGGGCTTTAGGGGCCCAAATTGATATCATGCACCAATAACTAGACCTTGAAGTCTTAATGTTCCTACCATGAGAACCAAAATATGCGAGTTCTATGAGCCTAAAAAATTAAGTGTTTATAGATGCCCCTCCTTGGGCAAGGTTGAGGAGTTTTGCACCAAAATTGCTACCCAAGGTTGCTGGATGCCATATTTTTCGACAAAGTGAGGATCCTTGGCTTACCAAGACCTTGTTGTCATGAAGGGCATATAAGCATGGAGTTATCATCCAAGCAAAGATAATAGGACAACAAGCTTATAAGAGCCTTGAGGCATACATCTTGTAAAAAAAGGTTGTTTGTTACATGAAATGAGTTTGTTATTTGTAATAATGGCAAACTTGTGGGGATGCCAAGCCCAATTCGAATGGATTCAACTTCTCTTTTGAACTTTAGTGAGCAGAGGTGTTGGATCCATATCACCCAATGGTGGTTCTTCTTTGTTGGTATTGCTCTTTGCCCAACGCAAGCCTAGCTTGCACACCATGAGTCCATCCCAGAGCCTGTAGTTGATCATTGACACAACTCATGTGTTACTGTATTCTATGGTCTTGTATTCTAGCAAGAACTGCCATTTGATGTCTTTTACGTGAATGTACCCATATTATCGAAGGACTTGATCTAGTTGATAAGCCAATCGCTTGTCTAGGCCTAGGAGGATTAGTAATGGATGATGTTGATCCTTGGCACAAATAACTAGCGATTGTTGTAGCCTACTTGGTAAGAACTTCCAGTGGATCCCCTCTTCTCACATCAATGCAAGTTCACTACTAATTACCTTGGTTTGTCTACAAATCGAAAAGGAATCTAGAGGAAAGCTAAGGGGCAAGTGTGATCTTGTCGATGGACCTCATGGTGTAGGTGTGCCGCCATACAAAGCTATAGCAGGGATGCGCACCCAAAGAAATTCTTACATTTTGCTATGCAGTGATCTAAGGCCTCATAAATATTAGCCAAAATCACTATGCTAAAATCTGAAGAGTTCTGAAAGATTGCTATTATTACTGGTATGGTATCAAAGGACACCATTGTTTTGCCATGGCTAAACACAACTTATTACTATCAGCTAAATGTCTTTTGACATTTCTTCTTCTTCTTCTTCTTCTTCTTCTTTTCTTCTTCTTCTTCTCTTCTTCTTCTTCTTCTTCTTCTTCTCTTCTTCTTTTTCTTCTTCTTCTTCTCTTCTTCTTCTTCTTCTTCTTCTTCTTCTTCTTCTCTTCTTCTTCTTCTTTTTTCAGAAGGAAGAAAACTCTCGATCTTGTTCGAGGTGAGAGTCATTCTTGACTTCAGCCAGAAGGGGCTTGAAAAAAGATTTGTGAAGGTTTGGCGACAACCTCCAAATTTGTTTGGGGTAGATGCTGCCTTTGTTTAAAGAAGCTTGGGTGAAAAGAGGGAAAGTAGGGTCAATGAGGCACTCTAATCATGACAGCTTCCTTTAAACTCCATCTCACATGAAGGTTGGTGCCTGGATTGCTAACACTTGTCCTCACTGGAGTAAAAGGTTTCGTCTCCCTCCTTGTTTTACGATAATGTTACTCTCCGGGACTCGTATTCCTTCACATGAGAAGCCGTGGCTAGTGGCAAGGTGTCCTCCATCCTCATTCCCTTCATTCAAGCTTGACGATCTAGTGGACCGGAAGTAAAGACAAAGAGATTACTTAACCTGAGTAAGTTTCAAAGTATGAAAATTACAGTAAAGTATTAGGTGTTCTTTCCTTTTTCTTTTATTTTACCTTTTCCTTTACTTTTATATTCATATATCTTATCACCTCTGTTTCGATCTTGAGAAAGCATTCTCATGTTTAACGTACCGTTGAATGTTTATTTTTATTTCTCCAAGTATTCGTAATGTGTTTTATTTTATGTTACATGTGTTGTTTGTCGTATCTTTAAGATAAAAATTCTAAAAATATAAGCGACATGTCTTAGAAGTTTCAAAAATTGTGAATCATACTTTATTTCATCTTAAACTCACTATTATCACGTTTACCAATGAGTTAGCCCATCGCTTAAGTGGTTTAATCACGGGCTAACATCATTGGTAAAGTCTTTTCAAGCCGATTGAGTGGTTTATCAATGAGCGGTCTTGTGGACCAATGAGTTAGCCCGTCGCTTAAGTGGTTTAACCACGGGCTAACATCATTGGTAAAGTCTTTTCAAGCCAATCGAGTGGTTTATCAATGAGTAGTCTTATGGGTAAAGATGTTTACCCACAAACCACTTGTGAGTTTAGGCATTTTCATTAAATTATATTTAAATGCATGTAAATTAAAATATGGAATGTTTAAGAATTACAAAAAATTAAGTATTTGAAATTAAAACTCAATTAATAAGGCCTTTTAGTAGAAAATTTGAAGTATTTATTAAAAGATTTTCTTTTTAATCCAAATGTCATTTTCAATGCGTGACAATTTTTCTTATAACTATTTTTCTAGATCACAAGAGTAGAGCTGTTGGTATCTTTGAATCGAACTTAACAACTTCAATTTTAACAAAAAATTGTACTTTAGTAATTTAAAATTAAAGTTATTTTTAAATTGAAATTGTATAACTTCAATTTGAAATTACACAACTCTCTGTTGAAGCTATTGAAGTTCATTCTCAAACACCCTTTATAATACAAGCTACGCTCACTCATTTTGAGATCCTTTACGACCAATTGTCGCCCACGTTAGGTAGATATGAATCTAGTACCATTTAGGTGGAGACAATCAAGGAACATTCGCAACAAAGGGAGGAAGCTTCACATTTAAATCTTGTTTGAGATCAACTTTCGTCAACTTTAAGAGTTAAATAAAATTAAAATTAAAATTAATTTTATAAATAAAATTAAAATTACATAACAATTAAAATAATAAAAATATACATGTTAAAAATTATACAATAATAATATTATTAAAAGTAATTTTAAAAATTGACTAAAGTCAATTTCAAACAAGGCCTTACTTAGAACATACACATATCGTGGGAATGCATGATCGAAGAGGTTGATGGACCAAAAGCGAACACATAAAGGGTAGTACACGGTGAGAGAGCAGGTGTAGTACCTACAAGTGCACCCTCATCAACCATCAGCAATCAAATGTCATCCCACTCAAAAGTTAAAACCTCCAAATTTTACAGGCCGTATGAGATAATACCACCGGAAAGAATTGAGCTGGCCAAGCTTCACCCCGTTTTCCACACGTCCCTACTAAAGCAAATCATAGGTCTTCAATCCCCAGACATTGATGTACATGTACCGTCTTTAGAAGTTACTTCTTTTTGTACAGACAGCAGTAAGATACAAAGGTAACAGATGCTATCAAGAAAACTAATGAAACAAACACTCACGCTATTTCACCAGTGAACTGGCAAAAATGAAACAAATACTTCTTTTTGTACAGTAGGAAACTGCATGCAGCAGCCTGAACCACTTACCTTACTTTCCATTGCACACATATGTGAATTATAGGTCCCAAAGGCAGATGAGATGAATGACTCACTACTACACACGTCTTTCAGAACCTTCCAGGTTGAATTCTCGCAGAGAAGGCGACGATGAGCCGTTGTATTTGCTAGGCACAGGTGTGTTTCTACGTGACTGGCGTTTTGTGGGCACAAGCGTCTTCTTGTATTCTTGTACTCCTTCAATCATGTAACCATCCTCATCCTCATCGTCCTTGAAAATCGGGTGAGTGTAAGTGTTTGCGAGGTATGCTTTCAAATCTAGGTTCGGCTCCCTTGCCCGTTCAAGCGTGTCCTTCATCATGGCCTCCTGTGCATGTTAAAAAAGTGAGCATGGCAGCATTATCCCAAGTTGCATTCGAATTTTATTATCAAAGCAACAAATGCTAAACCAGTAACAATACAAGGAAAAGCTCGATCCAGTTAGAGAACACAAAATTCAGTTATTTGTGTGAAACTTTTGCACATGTAAAATACTTCATATAAATTTTAAATTCAAATTTAAGCATTTCAATTATTGAAAAGAAGATAGTAGTATTATCGAGAATATCATGTTACCATATTTTATAGGTTTTTTTATAATGAAAGAAATTAAATTGGAGGATCGTAATCTTATTTTACATTGACCTTTGTCGCCCTGTGCACTGGTGCATTCTAATAATCTGTTTTTTAGGGTAGATGGTCAAAACCAGAGGAAAGGGAGACGTATTGTATTTTCAAGTTCAACTCAGCCTCAGAGAGACGCATGTACTCCATTAATGAACACTCTAAAAATATAATATGGTTATTAAGCATGCTTTTACCAAATGATCTAGTGACACCTAACCTAGATGTCTTTTTAGGAACTTGTAGATTGCATTTTTAATCTCCAATGGTCTAAAAGAACGAAGCATATGTACACTTGTAAATTGTAATAGAAAGGCTCAAACCTGTAAAGGATTTTTCAGAAAAGCTGATTGAAAGCGACCCTGGCAGAACTTGTGAAAATAAATGGTCAGTACAGGAAGAAATAGAAGCAAAGGTGTTGCCTGAGCTGACTTTTTCGTGCTCATCAATCCAAACAACAGAACATGAGATATAATCAAAGCTGCAATAATACGCCTATGGACATCTGGCCAGAATGCAGCAGCACTCTCATATTTTTGGTTGTAAACGTTTATAATCTGAAAAAAGAGAAAAAATCATCAAGGTTTTAAAATGGCATAGGTATAAATATGAAGAGGGAAATTAACAATTCAAGTGTTGATGATTTAAGAAATGGTGCATACTATGTAGAATGATACATAGTTTCACGTCAAGTATCTTAGAAAGAAACTCATGTAAGCTGTGTATGATGACATCAACGTGAAAAAGCCAGCCAGCGTGTAACATATTGGTGAAGACTACACGTACTAGATCTAAAGCAAATTTAATATTAATTTGCAAACTAAACTGTAAAAAATGTCATACAGCTATTGTGTTTTATGTCATCATTTTATACCAAGACTCAAAGATCAATTTTGATTTGACAAATTCAATGTGGGCCAATGTTCATAATAACCCTATACTTAACCTACAAGAGACCTAAAAAATCAAGAACACAAAGATCTATGCTGTAATAGGTGGATGTGTAATTGCAAAAGTACAACAAACACAGCCACAGAATTCAAGTATGTTCCTTTAACAAAAGAATTATGGAAAAGATATACTCTTTCTACTATAGCAGGCACTGAAGTTCAAATATGTTTTGAAGGGCAAAGCACTAAATGTCTTAATTATTGCCATAACACTTAAAACTTAAAAGTAGTAAATATATAAATAAAAGTCTACCTGATGACGATACACTACATATGCCAGTCCAAAAAATACTATTATGAACGGAAGTAGAAAAGGTGTCACAACGGCATAGACAAGACCAAGCAAGAAATACAACTGTATTAGAGGTTCAGAAGTGTTGAACTCGATACTTCCTGCATCCATTGCCTTTTCCCTGTCTTTTTCAGTTTTAACAAGGAAGAAGTTCTTTATGTGATAAATTATCAGTGGCTTCAACCTTAGTATCTCTCCAGCAATTCCAGCCCAACCATCAACCATTATGAAAGTTATGAAGAAAGTTGCTTTCATTGGGATTGAGTTGCCAATTGTAACTGGGATTCTGCACAAAGACAAGAAAAATAACTTAAATTATATTGGTGAGAAGATAATTCATACATGATATGCTAGAAAACAACGAAAACTTCATTTTCTTAAGACATTGAAAAATTATAAAACTAACTTTTTTAACATAGACAACAAAACATATTTCTTGAGAACCACATGAAAAAACTTAACTGAAACTGAAATTAATAAAATTATCTCTTGCAATCATTTTGTGCCCAAGAATGTTTAATGTAGGTCGGATGCTGAAATTGTGAAAAGACACCTGAAATTATATTTCTTGGAAAAATTTGCAGGGCTTTAGAAACAAGGACAAGAAAATGTCAAATGGACAAATCAAACTCCAAAGAAAACTGGGACATCAGCTATCAAATACAGACTTCAAAACAACAGTATGCATTGGATACAAGCTTATGGAGCTTATGGAGCTTATGAAGAGTGAGAGGAGAGGAGATTGATGAAGTTTACTTAAATAATTAACTATATAAATTGGCTTTAATTTGAAAGGAGGACAACCCTTATTTTTTAATTAAAAAACATAGACCAACATCCCGAACTGACCAAGAACTAGTTAACTAAATCTCTGGGATCCTAATGAGCTTGATTGTATACATCTTGGCCATCCATGTCAAGCAGATTCTATTTTTCACTGACAAATTCACAAGTTATTTTTATATTTCACCACAAATTTTATCTATTTCATTTAATTTTAAATAAAAATCTGGCTAACTGTATCACTGGGATCCTAATGCTTGATTTGTATACATCTTGGCCATCCATGTCTAGCAGATTTTATTTTTCACTAACAAATTCACAAGTTATTTTTATATTTCACCACTAATTTTAGGTAAAAATCAAAACTACCACCACTAATGGAGACCTTGAAATTGAAACAAAAGATAACCTAAACTATAAAGATAGAAAAATAAGCTTACTCATTTGTTGACTGATGCAGGAACTTATTCAGCTGTTGAAAGGCAGTTCCAGTAATTAAACTACCAAGAAATACATTCACAAGTAAAAATAAATAATATTTAGATGCAGATCTTCTTTCAAGTGATGATTTTGAGATGAGCCCCTCAAATTTTGACATGAACATCAATATGATCGGGAGCAAGAAAAGAAAAATCTTCAGAGCAAGGCCTGGAAGAAAGCCTTGGATAAATGATTTGATTATCTTCCTGAAAAAAAATACAAAGCATGCTCATCAAAAAGATAACGTCTGAATGAAATTTGGAAGAAATGAAACTCACACTACCATGCACAAATGTGTATGCAATTTTTGCACAAAAAGTTGTAGTTTATATGAAAAATTCCACTAGAACAAGCTAGACAGGATAATAAATCTTTGTAAAGACTTTCCAAAAACTGAAAAAATCACTGGAATGATTCATGCAGATAATGATTAGAATTGGCACACAGGTACAATGATCTTAACAGTTAGGAACAAATACTAAGATTAAGAATGGGAAGAAGCTAAAAGAACTCCTTAAATAAATTATTGGACCACTTACACGTCTATTATAGGTTTTAAGAAAGGAACGGTCTTCTCAATTCCCTCAATATTAGCAAGTGATTGCACAAACACTATAGGGATCATGAAGAAAAATGTGAGAAAGAAGAAGGCAACAGCTACAACCAGTCTTCTAAATGTGAGATTGAAAAATGGTATTGCAAGATTTCGCCAATAGATATCACGAGGTTCAGGGGCCCAGTCAGTCAACCACTTGGTTGGATTTCTGGTCTGTTGTGTTTGGGCACAAACTGCAGCTGCCCAACGTGTTTTAAAAGAAACAAATGCTGCAGGCACTATAGCTTTTTCATCTTTTTTTATTCTTTCACGCTCAGCAGATTCCTGCAAAAAAGAATGTGCTTACAAACTATACAGTTACATTCTTCATAGTAATGAAACTAACTGAAAGATGTGTAATAAATTCCCAATTCACATCTGTTATAATAACATACAAATGGACCCTTCCAGAACCTTGTACATTGACAAAATGTATGTCATTTCTTATATCTATGACAATTTTAAGTGCAAAAACATGCAGAAGATAATACAATGCCTAATATCTGATCAGGATATTTTAATAACCACTATAAGGTAATTATTTTATATTACAAAAGAAATCCAAGTTTCATTTAGATTGTAACCAGTATCTTCTAATTATGGTATGCTTCAGTACTTAAAATATGTAATCGTCAATATGCATGGGGCTCTTTCTATTAATAAAAATTTCACATTTTCTTCATTCAACCATTTTTCCAAAGAGAGACCATTTGTCAACAATACAACTTGTCCTCTGCCATGGTCACCGTGGTACCTTCCTACCACACAATGTCGTTCCCATCTTCTGCCTCATTATGCAGCCATTGTTCTTCCTACACCCTTCCCAGGAAGGATGAACTATCGATAAAAACCCTAATTCTTTCTCATTCACCAAGTTTATCTCCAAAAGGTCTTCAACTATACAGAAATTATATAATAGTTGTTGATGACAATCATGACAGCTATAATAATAGTAATAATGATGTCAACAAGAAGGAAAAGAACTTACTTCTTTTGAGATCCTCTCTATCTCAGATGTGTAAAACTCAATGGAATCCACTCTTGTGCCACATAACCCCAGAAAACCAGTCTATTTAATAAAAGAAAAGTAAACCATTTGAACTAATTTATTATAACAATGGAAACAAAACAAGAGAAAAGTTGGAATATCAGAACTAGTTTATTCTAACTAGAGACCAGCATAGAGTACCTTGTGAGTTGGTCGTTTAGATTGATTCCGTTCATATTTTCCTTGGTAATATACCAGCCAATTACGCTTTGAACTCTTCTCTTCTACCAGTTTTGCAAGCTTATTAGCATTGCAAACAACCTGAAAATGAGAACAACTTTTTCAATGAGAATTAAAAAGAATACAATCTCATAATATGGTCAGAACATAAAGTTTAGTAATAAAATATTAGAAATAATGGTCAGTTTTTATACCAAGAATATGAGATTAGTGGTAAACTAAAAAGGATAATATTTCCATATGGAAATGTCATTATTCTGAATATCATACTACAAAGTACAAACTAAATTTAATTAGTCCTTGATATGCATTGTTATATTTAATTTTAAGATTGATTGAGTGGTCTTACTAATACAAACAAAGGAACAATCTGAGTCAAAGTCCTACTATGTGAGGTTGGCTACATGAACCTATTTTCCCATGTATTTCTATCAATGCTCAAATCCTTGATTAAATTTTTTTTTTTTTCACAATTCCTAACCAAGTAGTTTTAGGCTACCTTCCACCTGTTTGAATTTCTTCTATACTAATTAATTCCTAACCAAGTATATTCTTTGGTCTCCTAAAAGATGTTTTAGGCTTTCTTCTGCATTCTTTAGTTTCTTTTATATTAATTAATTATCCTCTTTTAACAAATTATCTAAGCCAATTTTCTCTTTTGTTATCTTGATGCAACTCCTCTATTCTTAATAACTTCATTTTTTAACTTATCTCTTCTAATACTACCACTCATCTATTTAAACATTGACATCTCTACAACGCTAACTTTTGGCATATGATCATGCTTTACTCATATGATCATCTCTATTTAACCATTTACATCTATTTATTTTTAATTTTAAGGCTATCTTGCTATCACGTTACACTCTAAAAACATTTTTGTGCTTGATCCACCCTACTTTAATCCTATAAATAACATCATCTATAATTTCTCCATTACCATTTATTACAGATCCCAAGTACTTAAACATCTTACTTTAATCAATCTCATAATCATTAATTATACACTTTCATCATTGTTTCTATTTTTATTAAACCTACACTACACATATTCAATTTTTGACCTAGTCAATCTATCCTTTGGACTCTAAAGTACCTCTCCATAATTGTAATTTCAGACTAATTCCTACCTTATTCAATAAATCAAAACTATGTCAAAAGTAAATAACATACAACAAGCTATTTTTCCTTGAATTTCCTTAATTACTTCATTCATAATTAAGAGAAACAAATATGAACTTAAAGAAGGCTTGATGTAAACCTGTCTCTTGAAATTTCTTAATTTTTCCTCATATAGTTTTAACACTAGTAATTACTCTTTCATACATATCTTTTATCATATCAATATATTTTATAGGTATTCCTTTTCTTTCCAAATCCCACCACAATAAAAACCATATGAAGGTACTCTATTATAAGCTTTTTCTAAATCAATAAAAATCACATTAAGGTCTTTTTTCTTAACTCAAAAATGTTTTATTATTTGTCTAAGTAAATGAGTAGCTTCCATTATTGGCCTACTTGACATAAGCACAAAATGATTTTTTGTGATTTTAGTTACATACCTTAGCCTTTTCTCAATTATCCTCACATAATTTTATAACTTTAACTACTAATATTTTAACAAATTATTTTTGATGACATGTAGTACTTTTCATATCATATCTACAAAATAAAATTAATTAGTTCTATATATGCATTATTACTTATCTTAATATTTAAAAATAAATTTCCTTCATAGCCCATTTTTGTGGATTTCCACGTTTTACTAAATTTCCACAAACACCTCCAACAATGTACATGTTTCCCTTTCCCACTGGACTGAAGTCAAACAAATAAAAAGTTGAATTCTAGGTGACAATACCCTCAGCATTCATAAGTTGAATCTATTGAAACATAGAAGCATATTATGTCAATATTCATCCACAGAAAAATGCACAACCTGATGAGTAAGATAATGATCAGGATGATTGACCAGAAAAAAATGTTCAACAAGCTCGCTGACGGATTCATCAGGATCTGGTGGAATATTTCTGACTAAAACCTGTAAAAAGCAAGAGATGAGGAATATGTAAGGTAAAAAAATAAATGAATACAAATTTATTAATACATTTTAAAAAACTATACTTAAATTTCAAACTGTAGTTCTGTGTTCCATTCCAGAATAATGCTACATTTACAATGCTGTACTGAATTCAATAATTCATATCTCGGTTTTCCTACAGGTTTCATGCACTATCGTGCCTTATAATTCAAAAAATAGAGGCATATGATATACTTGTAATTTGTAACCAACACCAGTCATGTTCATATCCCTACAACCATCAATGATCAATAAAAATCAAATGGCATAATAACAGCAATCTGAATCATAATCCTACTGCATGAGTTTGACCATATAAATCCTTTTCTTCCATATATTTCTATCTATAGTCAATCTTTAGTTAAAATACATAAAATTATATCTTTGTTTATAATTCTCAACCAAGTAGTTTTAAGTCTACCATTACTTTTAATTTATTTTGCACTAACTAAAAAAATCAAATGACTTATACAAATGAAAGAATTTCCAAGGGATGATTTGTATTAAGCTCTTTAAGAAGATAAAAGACATTAGATCATTTAACATTATCTCATTAAATGCTATCAACTTGGTTTCTAAGCAGAACTTGCTATAATTTTGACATTTTCATTACCAGAATAACCTTACAAATCAGGTTATCCTGCCTCTACATGCCTGTCATTCATCATCATCTTTCACCATTTTATCCTGCCTACGTTCTCCACCATATTCCATTGATAATTTTCACCCACTAACCTGTCTACATTCCCATTATTATTTTAAGATGTTCTATTAAATATATGTAATATAAAACTACAACAACAACAACCCACAGCATAATCCTACTATGTGAGATCAACCACATGAATCAATCATTTTCTCTCTATATTTCTATCTATGATCAAATCATCAATTTATGCTGAGTAGGTCAAAAATTGAAACTATGTGGTATAAGTCTTCTCTCAAAATTTAATCTATGTAGTATTACATAAATTTAAATATTCTCTCAAAATTTCTAACTAAGTAGTTTTAAGCCTTTTAAATTTACTTTCTTCTGCACTAATTAATTTTTCTCTCCTATCTAATACATCTTTTTTCCTTCTGAGGATACAACTAAACTACTTAAGCTAAGTTTCACTTATCTTCAATTACTAAAACTCTTACACTAGTCCTAATAAAATCATTTTTTAGTTTATACATTATAGTATTACCACACATTCATTTAAGCATTTGTACCTTTGCAACATTAAATTTTTGCATGTAATTATACTTTACAGTCAAACATCTAAATTATAAAGTATAGTTGAGTAAATAATAGTTTTATAAAATTTTCGTTTCAATTTTAAAAGGCATCCACCTATCACTTGAATCTCTAGAATATTTCTCCACTTCACCTACTCTACTTTAATCCTATGAATAATATCCTCTATAATTTCTCTACTATTATTTATTATAGATCCTAAGTACTTAAAAGCTTCATTTTTATGAATCTCATAGCTATTTAATTCCATACTTTCATCATTATTCTTATTTTTGTTAAACATATAATACATAGATTCAATTTTTGACCTATTACATCCTTTAAACTCTAAATTATCTCTCCAATAATTATAATTTAGAAATAATTCTTTCTTTACTATAATAAATCAAAACTATGCCAATAGTAAATAGCATACACCACGTTATTTTTCATTGAATTTCATCAAGGTATAGAGTATTGACTTAAACAAGAGTCTTAATGCAAACTTATGTCCATGGGAAAAATTTTAATTTCTCTTCCTAATAGGTTTATCACTAACTAGTAACTGCTCTTTATTTATAATATAAAGGTCTCCTAGAATATCAAAAAAAAAATCTCATTTTAGTGAACTTATATATTTTTACCCTGTTTTACACAACCTAAAACTTTATATATTTGTTGGACTAAAATTTGAAACAAAATTGATGTTTAAAACAGTGAACCAAATGCAAAATTCTCAAAATAGAAGTAATGCATCAAACTAAATATTTCAATGAGAATTCAATGGACATCATAAATACTAGTTTGCATTACCATGTCACAACTTACAATAGGCATCCGAATAAAAACCCTCAATTGTAAAGCATAAGTTTTGTTTGTATTAGTCAAACACAATTTTACATATATGAGGTTACCGTAAACTGATCTGGACGGCGCCTCTCCATAGCAAGAAAGTGCAATCTCATGGTTGCAACCTTCTCATATTCTTTATACAAAACAAAATATGTCCAAAACGAAAATGCATATGCCATCATTAGATGAGCCCAAAACCTACAAGAAAAAATTAACAAGTTTTATTAAATGTATACCATGAAAAGAAAACTAGGTTGTACTTGTAAACTCCTACAGAATACAGTCATGAATTTTAATTCTAAAAATATTGATAAAAATAACATTTGATAGAGTTTTCATGTTGCATAAAATATTTTACTTCATGATTGTTGGGAATCTTCTGAAATGATCTTTAAATACATGATAGAATTTTTACTAAAGTTAAATAAATATTTGTCCTTGATCTGAAGATCTTAAAATTCATCAATTTTGGTAGAATTTCAATGACTGAATTTTAAATGAAAAAGTAACAACGAAATTAGTTAAACCAAGTTGAAAATTCAATACATAATAGATTATAGAATAGATTAAATAATTAGAAAAAGAGCTTAATTTTAACAATAAAATAATTTAAAAATAGACCCCACCAGGAAAATGATTTAATTTTGTAATATTCTGAAAATTGAAATTAGAAAAAAAAGATTTTAATCCCAAACATTTTCCAATCTACAATTAAAACATTTTATTATCAATTTAAAAATATGTAGTACAAGTTCTTTAACTAAATCATAATTTCTCTCACATAGATTTTTAACTATTTTTCTAATTTTTTATTATTTACTAATCTTGGTCAAATATCAATGTTAAATATAAAATACTTTGTAATATGCATCTGCATGTGCTTTTCAACAACTTTTATTAGAACTAGTATGTGGTCATCCTATATATTGGATTCTAAACCATGACAATGGGAAACCCAAAAGAAAAATTGAATATCAAGGCCTAAAGCATTGCTAGTTATTGAAAAAATAAACAAAGAATAAATATTATATCAATAATGTGTTACATGTTTGAGCTTTTTTCGGCAAGTATTTTTAAAAGTCAATTTTATTAGATTTAGAATAGAATTTGGACCTTCACATTTAAATTTGGTTTTTTAACCATGACAAAGGAAAACTGAGAAGAAATTGAATAACAAGGCCCTAGCATGACTATTGAAAACATCAAAAAAAGACATATGTCAAGAGGTGAGATATTTTTCAGGGATCTTTTCAGCAGTAACATTTTCAAGGATTATTAACATGTTTCCCTAAATAGTATTTTGGGGACAGATCATCATTTTGGCATGCAAATGGTAGAACCCACTGTAATTCCTGTAATACACATCATTTGAGAGGGGGCCAATCCCAAGGCCAACATTTTCAGTTTACACGTTTGAAATAAAACTTCGTCAGTGAAAAGTGCAATGTGGTTTACCTGACAGAGCCAGGCCTGACATTAGATATGGAAAGCCTGTCGATATCACTATACTCTACTTTCTCAGTGGTCTTTCTCAGATAGTCACTAGTCCAATTTACAGGAACCAGGATTGCAAATGCAAAGAATGCAACGGGAACAAATATTTTTAACCTAATGTGAGCAATTTTTACAGAAAGTGTCAGTTACAATAAAACAATAGGATCATACTAAAGATATAAAGATGATATGTGTAAAAAAGAAAAAGAAAAGATCAGATAGTGTAAATTCAAATAGTGCACCATGTAGTTTTCTTGGGGAGTAATTAGAAAAATATGTAGTTCACCATCAATGTTTGTAATAAAACAAAATATTTCAATAATTCTCTCTCTCTCTCTCTCTCTCTAATTGTGTGTGTATGTGTGCATGTGCACGTGTGATATGAATTTTTTTAGCACATAGCAAGCTTAAAAGCACTCACAAAAAGAAAACTTTGTTATTGTCAATTTTTCTAGGGAAGAAAACAATGAGAAGTGAGAATTTTTGATTGAGGAATTCATAATTAAAGTATGTAATCGTTCATTTTTTATGTTATCAAATGCATCACAGCAATATCTTTTACAAAGAGCAACAATACATGTGAAAAAATGCAGTGTGACCAAATACGTGAACACAAAATAACATATAAGCTTAACATGTATTCCTTTAACCAAAAACAAACCCATGATTCAATTTTCTGGTTTTGATTACAAAATTTGCTTCTTATTGGAAAATTTATCCAGTATATAGGTGTGCTGCATTTGCACAAAATCAGATCATGAATTAGGTATATTTTACCTTGACTAAAAGAAATTTAAAAGTGATGTTGTAAACATCATATCACAATGTTGAGAGAAAAGGGTACCATAAGGTTATACTATATGTAAATGAGTATTGGCACTCATCTTCAACCACCATTTCACATTCTCTTTCCAATACCCACCACAACAAGTATCATAGTATCATTTCATAAACATTTTAATTAGTTACGTCTTAATCAATGAACACAATATGGAGGTCCTTCTTCTTAACTCTAAACATTTTAATTAGTTGCATAAATAGGTAAAATGATAAATGACTTGCATTGTTGATCTCCTAGTATGGATCCAAATTGACTTCCTATGAATATGATTACTTGTCTTAATCTTTGGCTCCGTTCTTTTACCCTTACTTCTAACTTCTAGAATCACTCTCATTTTCATAATGACATTCCCGATTCTCAATCTACTTTTTCCATTATTAAAATTACTTTTCTCTTTCCTCCTATCTCAAAACCATTTCTTACATTTTACTCCTAAAATTCATTTTTCCCATTTCGGGAGCACCAGAGTGGGCTAAAAGAACAAAACCTTCGTTTAATGAATTTTTCCCGAAATTTCATTGTAAGTCACATTTATTCTTAAATAAAAGAGCATGCAGTAGAATAAAGAAAATAATGACGTATGAAAATGGAAATGTTGCGGCATACCCAATCAGGTATATTCTTAAATAAACAGCAGAGTCAAGTCCTGCATGTTCAATAAGCTCGAGTTCAGGCATTTTCAGGGCTGCAGGCATCCATTCAAGGAATCTCAAATATGACCTGTAGTCCAAGTTTACAAATCTACCAACCACCCCAGAGCTTGATGGACCACTCCTGAGGCCCCTCAGATACCATTTTGGAAAGTATACTCGATCATTGAAAGGTTGCAAACGCAGTATGGCAAATGCCACAAAAAATCCAAAGGCAGTGAGGATGTTGATGCCAGCAGCAAGTCCAATGTCACTAAGGGTAGCCATTTAGATCTTCCAAGAGCAAGATAGAAATCCTGGTGAATACAAGCTCAAATTAGAGAACAAAAAGAAATCACCTATTTCCATGCAGGATTCAAAGCACACGTCAAATAGACAGAGCAAACGAAACCACAAATTCCTGCTTGGCCGGTGCCAATGCACCAACAGCAGAAAATATTAGAAAACTAGACACAAGTTTTGATGCAGGGTTCTCTAGCAAATTATGGAATGTTTGGATACAAGTCAGACAGATAAGCATTCATCACTAAATCAAGTAAGCATGAAAAAGCCATATCCAAACCTTGAGTTCCGAGAACCAAAATTGAAAGAAAAACGCACTAATATTTTAGAAGAATAAGAAGAAGAAGAAGAAGAAGAAGAAGGAGGAGGACGAAGAAGAAGAAGAAGAAGAGGAGGAGGAGGAGGAGGAGGAGGAGGAGAGAGCATCATCCATCAAAAATAACAATTAAGAAAAAGAGAATCCCCTCCCCCCGACGATGAGCTTCTTAAACCTAGTAAGAAAAGGATCACAAGTCCTAAAAAAAAAAGCTGAACAGATGAGCAGAAGCAACTAAGATGAGCAGAAGAAGCAAGAGAGAGATTTACGGAATAGAGCAAGCAGCAGCGATGATGTTGCCTTAGCCTTCCCAACACAGATCTTCTCGGAAGGCAACTCACCGCCCGCAGCAGAAGTGGCGTGATCGTGGCGAGGACGTCTGGAACGGCAGCAAGCAGGAGTCGGCAAGGCAGCAGCTACTACCTTGGGAAAGAGGGAAAGCAGAAATCTCCGGAGGGGGAAGCGAACGGACACCGCTGCTTCTGCTGCACCACCTCCCCTCTTCTCTCACCTTCCACTCCACACCTGCAGCGTACGTCGTCCAGCTATAAAGAAGGCAGAGACGAGGCGTCGTTACAAACAGCTCGGCTCTCACAATTGTAGTGTTTGTGGTTGAGAGAGAGAGAGAGAGAAAAAGATATCAGATATCTTCGATCAACATTTTTAAAAAAAGAAAAAAAAAGAAGAGAGAGAGAGAGAATGAGTCGCTGCTCACGCTGAATGCACGTGTCTTGGACATCGATCCACTAGCCGTTACAGCCTTACAGGAGATGGATCCGACGACGGTGAGCTGGCGGAGAATTTATGATATGCCTGTTATGGCAATTAATATTATTACGGTTACTGCGGTCAACCATCTAAACAAGCAAATTGGTAACTTTTTTTTTTTTTATAGAAATAAAAAAATCTTTCATCTGTTTTTACCTAAAAAACCATAAATCAAATAATGAAAATTTAATTTAGATATTAACATGGTGTAATTAAATAATTAATGCATCGGTTATAAATTACATATGCATTCATAAATTAATTTAAAATTCGGAAGCGTTGATTGATTCAAGTGGATAACGTTTATTAAATACAATTCCGAAATGGAAATCAATTCAGAAGCATCGATTCATTAGCTCCACGGGGAAAATGAAAATGTAAAAAAAAATTAGAGTTTTATTCATTTGTGTTACTGGAATTTTACAAAAAAATTTCAAAATGAAAAATAACTCTATAACCACTTACAGAAGTTACTTCTATATGTGACTATTGGATGAAAGTTAGACGGTAAAGAAAGAGTAATGGGAAAAACTGAGAAAGTGAATCTTCCGTCGATTCCACCTGTATAAAAGTAGTTCTTTTATTGTCCGTAAATAAAACACCAAAAAATCTAATTAATCACAAAAAGTTACTTGGGATTCCTCTTCCCAATCGTCTTCCCCTCGATTTTTTTTCCTCGATCATCAAATGAAACACAAAATGACGCCAGTCGTTGAATCTATCGACGACTTACAGGTGTACTTTCATGTTATTTGAAGTTAATTTATTAAGTGCATTGATCAACATTTATTGGGGAAAAATTGTTAGATCGTTGCAACATTTATTGAGGGGAAAAATGTTAGACCGACAAACTATTAATCACATTAAATATTTCATTACATAGTACAAAGTAAAATATATTTAATCTGAAATGTATGGGTTGAAGAGTTTGAAAAGTTATCAACCACTCTAAAAAGTTAATTTCAAAGTCTCACTCCTTTATTGTCATACTTTTAATTAAAGAATCAACCATTCAAATTTGCAAAAACTATTAGATGATAAACAGCAAGTATAATGACTTGAACAGGACTATTTTGAAATGTAAGGGCTTAATAACCTAGAGTTCAATATTAGAATGGAAGGGTTAGCTAACCATCCCAATGGATAAGGAGAAGGAAGTGGAAGTTCACACCATGACATGAACTTTTGTTCTGAGGATGATGTATATAATTTTTATAATGCATATGCAATAAAGAAAGGTTTTGCTATTAGAAGAAGTTGGTTCAGAAAATCAAAAGGCAGTGGAGAATTAATAGCATGTAACTTTGTTTATTATAAAGAGGGACATAAAGACATGAATGACAAACGTTGCTTGGGAAAAGATATGAGTAGGCAACGAGACATCCGAGAGGGTTGTTCTGCAAGATTTTATGTGGTGCATAATGAATTAAATGTATTGGTTGTTGAGAGATTTGTCAATGAGTATAATCATGTTCTTGCATCACTTGCAAAATCGTAGATGTTAAGATCACATAAAAAGATATCATCTGTATCAAAAGGGTTATTGAATACCCTCTCAGAATGTGGCATTCAACCTTTCAAAGCGGCACATATTCTTTCAAATATGCCACAACAAGATATTATTCTTGATCAAGTTATTCACCTTAACAGGACTAGGTGAAAGAATAATATGGGCAAGGAATATATGACAGTAGTAAACTATTTACAGCAACAAAGTCATAACGATTCAAATTATTTCTTCTATTTTGAATTAGATGAAGATCATACAATCAGAAATGTCTTTTGAGCTGATGGCAAAGCTTGTGAAGCAAATATGAAGTTTAGAGATGTGGTTGTTTTTGACACCACTTATAGGACCAATAATTTCAATGTCTTTTGCACTATTTACTGAAGTAAATCACCACAAGCAGTCTACATTATTTGAGTGTACTTTACTAGTAGATGAGAAAAGAAACATTTCATTAGTTGTTTAGTACATTCCAAACTTGCATGTATGGCAAGAATCCAAAGGTCATTATTACAGATCAAGATCATGCAATGTGTGTAGTTATTCCTATAGTTTTTCCAAATTCTGTACATCATTATTGTTCTTGGCATATTGGCCGAAATGCCATTGGTCATGTCTCAGAGATGCGCACTGATGTCAACTTCAAGGTTGATTACAATAAATGTATATATGGTGCAAGGACTCCTAAAGAGTTTAAAAAAGAGTGGAACTTATTGACAATTAAATATCCAACATTACATGGTAACTCTTGGCTGAATACATGTATACCATTCGAGATCATTGGGTTCCATGCTATATGAAAGATATATTTATAGCAGGCATGAGTACAAGTCAAAGGTCTGAGAGCGTAAGTGCATTTTTTGATGGGTATATTGTAAGCGCTAAAATTGTGCTTCTTTTTATACTATTATTTATGCCTTTTAGAGACTAAATGATAACAAATGCATGATCATAACCAAGATTTTATTATTTTAGCATTTGATTGATTATGCATAAAAATATAATTAAATAATCCAAAATGCACAATTT